>JAVCKV010475666.1:0-11904 GCA_032274145.1 Herpochondria borealis | reverse complement strand
CTGCAGTTGAATCATATCGCCAAGCCGCGAAAGGGCAAGGTGGGACGCATTGTTCCATCTTGTGTCTTGGTCGGAAGAGGAGATGCAAAAGTAAACGACGATAATAATAGCTTACCAGCGACTGTCGGGTTTCCAGCCTTGCAAGAATTGGAACAGGGAGAAGGGGCCTGTGTGACCAGCACGAAACGCTTGGTGGGTACAACGAACCTCAAGGAAGCAGATCAACAGTTTATAAAGTCTTTACCGTTTGATGTATACGAACAAGATGATGGTTCGTTGTCCCTGTTGGTAACACCAGCTGGTAGCACCAAACCGATACAAATTGCGCCAGCTGCTATTCTAACAACCATCCTCGCATCGATGCGACTGGCTGCAGAACAATATCTGATCAAACAGACGCCAAAGAAAGACTTGAAAGTACCAGGATCATCGACTCGAGTGACCAACTGCGTCGTGGGTGTCCCAGCTCACTTTGGACAATCACAGAGGAAGTTGTTGGAACAAGCCTGTCGCGATGCTGGGTTCTCAGGACACGTGTCTACCATTACCGAGTCTACGGCCGCCAGTATGGCCTACGGATTGTTTGTCAGTGTTCCTACAGAGAAGCATGTACTGGTTCTGGACATGGGAGGTGGAACGACTGATGTGACCATAGCCAAGCTGTCACCCAATGAAGAGTTCTCGGTAGTGGCAACAGACGGAGATTGGCGACTGGGAGGTGACGACATGGACGAAGCTCTGTTGCAGCTTGTGAAATCAGAAATGTCGCGACTGGAGCGTAGGAAACTGTTGATTGCCTTTCGCAAGTGTAAAGAAGCACTCTGTGGTACCGAGGAGGACAAACCAGTCGAATCATACGAGGTGGATCTTGGCAACGGCAAGACCTTGACTGTAACTCGGGCAATTTTTGACAAGGCTATTGCGCCTCTAGTGAAACGTGTTGAACAGCTGGTCAAGAAGGTTGTGAGTCGAAGTGGGCTGTCAATAGACGAGGTTGTCCTGGTGGGTGGTGCCACGCGAGTCCCTGCAGTACAAGATATGCTTCGAAAGGCATTTCCTTCGATTCCAGATCTTTGTAGTTCCGTCAGTGCGGAAGAAGCTGTTGCACAGGGAGCAGCAATTCAAGCCGCGATTAAATCAGGTTTGGTTCCCATCTCTGAGTTGAAATCAGCCATGATGTTGGATGCGTTGCCACATCCAATCGGTGTCTTGATGCCTGGTCAGGAATCGTACGTCCCCATCTTGGCCAAGGACGCCCCGCTGCCGGTGATGGGATACGCATCCTTTACTTTGGCTGATGTGCATCAGAAAGGTGTTACTGTGGTTGCTGTCGAAGATGTCGGTGACTCCTTGGAACGAATCGGAGAGTTTACCTTTCTCCTTCACAGGCTCTCGGATGACAAGGTGAAAAAGCTGGACGGTGCACGTTCCGTCGATATTGGAATGACGATGAAGCCTTCAGGAGAATTCGTCGTTTCCATCTTTGATGAGAATGATCCTGAGCTGTTGCGCAAGAAACAACGGTACCAAAAGCAAAAAGGAGGTGAGATTGGGTACGAGGAAGAAATTAAGGACGAACCTTGGAGCTGGCCTCTGGTTATTGCTTGCTTCGTCTTGTTCTGTCTCTATATGGCCGTGAAACTAGTTTTCCACGAACCTGAACAAGAAAACTCCTCAATTTCAGAAGGATCGATATAATGTGAATCGAGATGCGGCATCTTCTGAAGGTCCCGCGAAGGCTGATGACAAACGAAGAGTGCTAATATGTTATGCAGAAGCGCTCCGTATTGGGCCCTTGAGCTGATACCGATCAAACTAACATCGCAACAAACAATGGATTGAGTGATGTACCTCAAACCTTGAAATGTCATGGCTGACCACATACCCTTCGCAGTTGGGCTACACCTCCCGCCTCACGATGCGATATTTTGCATTTTGCGATAGACATCTGAACAAAAATCATCTTCATTTATAAAGATCAAATCTATCATGGGCTATAAACAGATGGAATTCCAAGCTATCTACAAAAACTCTCCATCAAACCAATTGCCGTGAAGGGAGATGGGAATGTAATCGGGTAATTGGGCCGTCGTTAAAGTCTCAAACGTCACGCCATCCAGCAACAGGAGGTAACTCGTGTCTGTAGGTCCATTCATGACAATCACGAGAACCACACCGTCATCCTCTTGAGTTGCATTGGGATTGGGTATAAAGTATGGTTCCGTAGTGTAGTGATGCTCTCGGAACCAGACCTTGTCTTGGGTAGAATCTACCATGTCCTTTTTGACAAGCGGCTGTCGCACATTATCCAACAAGACTTGCCCATAAGCAAAGCGATAGGGAAATCCTTGATACTTTTCATTCACCATTGGAAAGTCAAATTGGTTTACAAATGGCACTGATGCATTCTTGCCCCTCTCGAAGTCAACAGTGGTACTGTTGCTGGCCAAGTCAATGGTCAAGCGAGCAAGTTGAAACGAGTTGGAATTTCGACCCGTGTCGACTGACTGTAACAAGGCAGTTTTGGTAAAGTTGACAACCGCCTGCCAAGGGGTAGTGACAAGATCCACGACGATTTGAGAATGGTGATTGCGTTCGTGTGCATTCACGTGATGGGTGGAATACATGGCATCCACGTGAGATTCACTCACGACGCGTCCCGTCTTTAGGCACATTACAATGATCTGTGTGTTTTTGTGCGGCTCCCATTCTACACACCCCAACAAGTTCTGAAACAAGTTTCGAAAGACGCATCCAAAGTTAACATGAATGGGAGAGACGGAGAAAATGGCATAGTTTGGAGTGACACTAAATGTGTGCATCAATGTGGGGTGGTCCAGCAACGCAGTGCCCACCAATTGTGGACGACGTAGATCGCCATTTGGATAGCGATACAATTTGAGTTTTCGTTGACGCAGTCCAATGTGAAAGTTGAGCATGTGATCTGTACCAGGTTCTTTCATCCAGTGCGCCGAACTGGCAGTGGATACGAAGGGAGGAGTATAATACTCTTGCCATTCCAGTGTGGATGCATTGAAAACGTTGACCCCTGGAGCGTCAGTGCATGCAATGAATTCACTACCCATTCGATCAATGGTTACGGGCGTATTTGCATTTATACCCTTGGAAAGAATGGAGACCAAGTGTCGAATGCTCCACCCTTTCGGATGCACGGGGCCGACTGTCGTCTGAGGAAGGAGTTGACCTGCACGTTCATTCTTTTGGTAAAAGGGTGTCTTGAGAAACTTGCTATTCATGACGACACCTTTTTGGTCAATATGGAATTTGTAAATCTTCGCCCAACCATCAATAATGTTCCCGTAAGTCTTCTGGCTCGCATCACTGCCAAAATGACTCCTGCCTGGACAGTTTTTCATGTATGTGCCACTGAGCCATGGTGGTACTTTCTCTGGAGCTTCCCACTCTATCTGGACACTGTCATTTTCGTTCAGATTGTCGGATAGCCACGTCTCCCATCCCGGCGGCGAAGACGACCCACTGGCGGAGGCGAAGATTCCAAGGAAGGAGAGGATGAGGAGGCGGAACATGATGTCCATCCTGTCTAGCCAATGACTATAAAACGATTGTAAACCATACAGCATACGCACAGGGAGGTACGTCAGGAGAAGGCAAAAGAATGAATCAATCCCACTGAGAAAGATTCTGAGAATTCGGGTGTCGCATCAATCGTGGTTAAAAAGCTACAAAAAATGACCAAGAAAAATGACCAACGAAGATGCCTGAATGTACTGTGCATGATGCATCAAGTTATATGTGAACATGGGTATCAACTTGATCGGCTGACAATGAGATCGAAAGATTGAGCACATTCTTTGCTACCCACTAGTAGACGATCTCTAATACACCCGTCACACTCTTTGCTACCGACTAGTAGACGATCTTACAATACACCCGTTTGATATTCACCAAGGCTTCGCAGACGCCTTTTCCAACTTGCGGTGCCGAATGCGAGTCACTTGTTCCACTGGACTTTGATTGGATTGCTAGTCGCTTCTTTAGGGTGAGAAGGGTACGGTTACTGGTGTTCCGAGACACACAACTCTGAAGTACTAATTTATGCCACTAGCTTGTGGAGATGCAGCAATACTAGAGATCGCTGTAGACTCCAACTCCAGCCGCAGTGTGGATTTTGACATTCTCGGTAATGTTGTATCCCAGCCAACCTTCATCCCCGAATCTGCTATCGACGTCGTAGGGCAGCTCGCTTTGATAGAACTGTACATTGCCACGTTCTCCCTTCCAAATGACTTGATCTTGAGTGGTGTGCTCGACAGCAAGACCATGAATTGTAACGTCGTCGCCGGTTACTTCCAGTCCAGTTTTGCAAGGAAGTTTCTCCCAGTAGAACCTGATGGCAGTCCAGAGGAGGAAAGTTGGCAGACTCTCCCGGTCGTAAGGCGACGTGATCCGCTCTCCACATCCACAACTTGTCTCCATAGACATGTCCAGAATGAATACGAATCATAACATCAGTCGAGACCTGTCGATCTAGGTTCGATCCTCCGACTCGAGCAAAGACATCTGTGAGAACACCCGGATTCGATGCATCCCCAGGGTAGTGGGCCTTCTCGTCGCCCCATTCAATAAAGCAAGCCACCGTATCTTTGGATGCCTTTTCTAGATGAGATGCTTCGAGCATGATGCCGGCAACACGAACACCATCGACGGATGGAGGCACCTTGATACAAGGACTTCCGTCTTTTGGGGCAATTAATGTCGCCAAGCCTAACCCGAGGATGATCTGGTCGCTCTGTTGGATTTCCAACGGCTCGGAAAGGTAGTAAATACCCGGAGAAAGGACAACATCCTTCCCCTGCTTCAGGGCTTCATTGATTTTCTTCGATACCTCGTAGTCTGGTTCATCGTCCGTTGTGTTAGCAATAGCTACCCTGATCCTAGCGAAATCTCTGACCACGTCTGTTTCGCCAGTCAGATCAGCCCCGTTTGCTTCTGTTCCAGCAAATCGAGGTTGGGGGACATGAAGATAGAACCTGCCATCTCCCCCCAGGGTTACAAATGGTTTTTCAACAGTTACTTTGGGGGTCTTTTCGACTGTTACAGCGACGTTTCGATCTCCCCACTCAGGCACAAACTGCATCGTACTCTTCTCAGGGCCGCCCTTGCAGTCAATAAAGACGTTGCTCCAAGCTCCAAGGTCGTGACCACCGTTGATATCCACACTTCGACAGCACCACTGTTGCTGGCTTCCAAACAAGAGCTTGCCGTCTACGATGCAGTTTGCCATGTGACCACCACTAGCTCGAGCACCCGCATCGTGGAGCATCAGATCGCCCTTGATGTGGACTCGACGAATCGGAGCAGCTTGGCTGACAGCCCATAGGCTTCGGTGTAGTAGTTCTCTGCTACGCGCCAAAACGTGTCCAACGATAAACCTGGCCGACCACCCTTTTCTGGAACAAACCTATCCTTGTTCAACGCCGGGCAGTAAGGGCCATAATCGCAGTTGATAAACTTGACATCTTCAGCACGGCCACCCAACCCGGCAAGTTGCGTGTAGTACCCGACTTCCAAGTCGAGATCTTCGTAAGTCCCGTTTGCAAACAAAATTGCATAGCGATCTTCAACAAAGTGTCGCTCAGAGTCGTAGATAATCTCGTTACTGTCAGGGCGTTCGATGTTCACTGCTCCTTCTTTGAACGTGTCGGTTGTGCACTTGGTGGCCTTCATGATGGCCTTCTTGTCCATTGAAGGGTCAATAAGAACCACCGACTTTGGCCACACAGGCGGGTTGCTTTCACTGTCGGAGGGACATCCCCTGACCTGGAACTGTGGCAGCCCAAACGCTGGCGTCGGCGACCTGATTGCATGTGCACTTCCAATTAACACTAGTGTGCAAAGCCACAGAACAAATGAAAATGCAGACATCGTTCTACAAACGTTTGATGAAGCAGAAAAGATGCGATCCTGTGACGCGATCTGTATCTCAGGTATGAAAATCATGCCCGAAGACTTGAATTGCGGGAAGGGAGATTTGGATTTCTACCGTTATGTCAAACGCGATGTGCGCCAGCTTTGCCGATAGATCTAGCCTTTTCATCCCCACTTTCAGTCGGAGGGATTGAACCATACTACCTGGGCCCTACAATGCTGGTGCCACATACATCGCCGACTTGACACACCCAAACTAATTAGGTTCGCACAAGACTTGTCGCATCTATGTCAAGATATCCATTCAGATAGAACTTGATTCTCGGGAAAACGGGGCCGTTCAAACAATTATTATGCTTCTCGGTAATGCACAGCAGAGCGACCAGGAGTTTCGTTCAGATTTATAGATCCGTACATCTCGGAGCTCGGTGATTTTTTGTTGCATTGTTGCGCAGCTTCCATTTTCTCCATCATCATTATTTTCATCGACAAGAGCACCATCATGAGCCGTTTCGTTCTACTTTTGTTGACACTAGTGGCACCTATTGCGCAAGCGATTATCGGCTGCGAGTACTATCACTACACTCTTACCGGTTGTGCCTCCTCTGAAGAATGTGGGATGCGCTGCGATGGAGCGGACAATTCGATTGATTGCGGAGCAGATATCTTTGTCGGAGTGGATTTTCACATCGAGGAAGACAGGACTTGCGGTGGCATGTCCGGACCGGGTGGCGTCGGCAATGCGGTTCAACACGAAGTGATGGAGAACGAGGACGGGACGGGCAGCACTCCTCGTCCAGCCAAGAACTTGCGTCAGGGTGGAAATTGATCATGATTGGCCCGACCACAGGAGAACAAATCAAGCAAGTAGACTCTAGCCAACTAAATAAGTAGAGAATGCATTCTCTAGCGAGCCGCCTGCCTGCTCTCTTCGATCTGGTTTCCGTCTCTCTGCTTTCAATTGGATGGCGCAAACCAGCTTTCGGTCTATCAACCGCGATGGTCACCGCTTCACGCAGGAAATATCCAGAGGGTGTCCGCCGGAGTCACGTCTGCCATGGAAGCCACTCTTCTTCAGACACGCGTACACTCACTACACTCCTGGAATTGGTGGGAGCACAAATCAATTTTTGCGACGCATGGTGCCACTATTGATGGCGACGCTCCTGGAACGGCAAAATAATGCACCGTCGTCATGATTCAACAAAACAAGACAGAACGCTGGTGCTGTTTTTGAAAACATGCCTGATTACTCTACGTGGACACACTACACACTTGAGTTCACCATTTGACTGGTTGTGCGTTGGAATCTAAAAGGTCTCTCGAGATCGAAGGCACGAGTGGATCGCTAGATCAATTTGTCATGGGGACTCCAGATCCTCCGCAGAGCAGTGTAGCCTTTCTCTTGAATGATCTTACTGTCTGGGTGTTCTCGCAATGCAGTCAACACCATGTTATCTCTACATTCCTCAGCGATCTTGGTGCGATTGTCGTAACCCTTGGCTAGAGTGCATACAGCACCACACCCCCTCTCTTGCACCTTGACAGAGCGTTGGTGTCGCTTCATAGCAGCCAGGACAGTGCTTATGCCACCCTCCGATGCAATCTTCATTGTATTGTCTTCATTCAGAGCAAGGTTCCAAAGAACACCACACCCCCGTCTTTGGACCTTGGACGACTTTTCATGCCCTCGCATGGCATTCAAGATTGTGACTATGCCACCCTCCAACGAGATCTTGCATCTGTTGGCAGTATTAGTTGAAGCAAGGGTTTTCAAAGCGCCACACCCGTAATCTTGCGCATCGGCAGATTCTTTGTACCTCCGCATGGCATTTAAGATCGTGGCTATTCCGCCCTCCGATGCAATCTGGACTTTGTTGGCAGCATTCATGAAAGCAAGATTCTGTAGAGCGCCACAACCCCATTCTTGGACTTTGAGATATCCATCATGTCCTCGCATAGCACTCAAGATTGCAGCTATACCACCCTCCGATGCAATCTGAAGTCTGTTGGCACAAATATCGGAAGCAAGATTCTGCAAAGCGCTACAGCCCCATTCTTGGACATAGGGGGATCCCTCATGTTGCCGCATACCATTGATGATAGTGCCTATGCCACCCTCTGATACGATCTTTTTCTGATTGGCAGGGTTATCGAATGCAACTTCCCGCAGAGCGCTACTCGCATATTGTTGGACATCCGTGTTTCCTGGGTGTCGTTGCATCGCACTCAATATTGCGTGAATACCTCCATGTCTTGCTATTGCCGCCTGATATGCTTCGCAACTCGCTGTGGGATTACAGAGCTTCTGGAGATTCGAAGCGACGAGTTGAGGAGACCCTCCTTCCACGCACGAGTTTTGAATGTGCAATTGCGTTACTGCGGTCACAAGCAGCAGCTCCGGAATCTTCTCCTTTTGATCAGTGGTGATCCAAACTCGGTGAGGAAATTGAGAGACGATTGGGACGGGCACTTCCGTAGGTACTGCAAATGATACGTGTTCGTCAGTTCCATTGGCAGAAGCTTTGCGCTTCTTGGTTGGAGACTCAATATGGGACTTGGGATCCGTTTCCAATTGGAGTAGTCGTTTGTTCAATACGGCAACCTCGTTGTTCAGCCTAGTGCGATCGTTCTTCACATCACTCAATTCTTCATTCAGAGCCTTGTTCCTCTGGTCTTTCTCATCTGACGAGCGTGTTGCTACAGCAGAAGCAGCAGAAGCAAATAGATTTCCCATTATGGTGGATGAATGTAATAGTTTGGGAAACAACTGCTATGCAGATCGTCGTGTTACCGGCAAATCGGAGCCCCCAGTGTTTTTTGTGCTGTGCCACTCAGTCCATAATCGGAGTTGACACGTTTCCCGCCAAAATTGGAGGAGTCGCACTTCAGGTCTCCTTATTTCTCTTGATTGCTCTCGAGCATTGGCGATATTGTTGGACCACAGGATCCCAGACATCTCTGCGTGCATTACTATATTCATTGACCTCGAACCTGCTCGAAGTCAAGGAATGAAGGCAGTCAACTCTTCGTTGGCGAACAGCTGGCGCATAGCAACAGCAATATTGTGGACCATCACATGGAAGCTCTCCAACGGCAGCACTTGTTGAGGAGAGCAATATATAACTGAATGAACTATTATCTTGCTGCGATCGTAAGCACCTACCTACTGGATCCATTGTTCCGCCCCCACGAAGCTCCTTGTTTTTGCAAGGGGGCAGCAGGCACGAGTGGTAGTACGCTGCCGCTGCATCTACACGCTCCTCCGAGAATTTGCTCATTTTTTCGTCATGTTAAAAAAGTATGTGCATGAACGAAAGATTCCAAAAAGGCGATTGGAGATTAAAGTAGACATATGTAACTCTCTGGAGAGCCTGCTGGGGACAGAGCTATAAGCTACTGAGTATATATCTCTCTAGAGAGTAGACAGTCGATATGTATGCAATTTGCAAATTGCCGAAGATGCATCTGTAAGTGCGACACTCGTGGTTGGGCTTCTGCAGACGGGGCCGGAGCCTTGTATTCCGACACGCTAGTCTACAACGCCACAGTGTTTCAAGAGATGTGACGCACCCGTGGTGAGCCACGGCGAATAGTGCCACGAGAACGTCGGTACAGAAGGCAAGGTCTCGCCGTTATCTGACGATCAGAAGGTATCATCACCAGTGGCCCTTCTCGACATCATGGGTATTTGTGAATGGTTCTTCGAGCAGGATGGTATGGATACTAGCAATAACAACAAGGAGACCGGCTCGAAAATGTCTGAGCTAGAGTAACTTAATGATATATCGCAGTGCACTGCTCCTTAGTTGCCCTCCCCGTGCAACCAGCAGCCACCAACGCAATCCAACTTTCTTGAGCTAGCGATCCTCTCCTCTCAAGAAACAAGGCATCATCGTCACGAAGCTAGGCTACCGTGACTTTGAACATAGTTATACCGCCACATTCATATCTGACATAGTATATTCCACTAGACAGACTACCAAGAGACGTAGTTCCTGTACCAAATTGCATCACCGGGCTTCCTTGCGCGTTGAAGACCCTCGCAGTGCCCTCAGAAAATTGGACGGTGGGGTTGGGGCTGCCGTTGCCGTTCATGCTTACTCCGCAGTTGTTGCTCAAGTTGCGCTCGGCGTTGTTCGATTCCGCTCTTCCACGCAATGATGCCGCAGAAGTTTTGGCAGCATTGTTTACTCCAAGGAGAAGGAACAGAAAGAGGGTAAGAAGAAAGGATTTCATGGAAACACGCAAATTGAAGAAAGAAAAGTTTTGATCCGAAAGTTTTTGTATGTGTTGACACAGATTATTGAATACAGAAGATGTGCTCCGTCGCAATCTTGCGTTACAGTACGTAGATGACAACCCAGCTTGGCTGACGTAGACATGGTCTACACGTAGGCGATATAGATAATATTATGGATCCAGCAATCTGTTCCAGAAGGTTCCTGAGCACGAGTTTAGTCTTGGCCATATGTTGGCTGTTGTTGCAAGTGTCTTTGATTGGTAGTAGTAGTGAATGCCTCAACTAATGAGACATAACCCCCACGATTGGTGCCATCCGCTTCCCCGAAAGACACTTTCTGAGAATTACCCAATCCCTTCCACTTACACCAATCGGTTCCAGAAGGTTCCTGATCACGCGTTTAGTCTTGTCCATACCTGATACTGTATGTTGGTTGTGGATGTTGTAAGTGTCTGTGATTGGTAGTAATTGTGAATCAATGTGGAAAATAACGGTGTCTTAACTAATGGGACAAAACCACCATTCTCTGCGCAATACACTTTTTCTACAATAATACAATATCCTCACGATTTGGATATTATGCACCGTCGACCAAATATGTCTGCTGTCGTCCGGTTGTATATTTCAGTTTGGTATGGTGGCGTCGTATGTAGACACATTGTTGCTACTGCATGACTTCAGCGGTGGTGCTTACTACAGTAGCAAGATATTGTCCACATACGACTAGGGTCTATACCAACCGTCAATCCACAACCGGGCGACAGCAGACAGTTCTCTCTGGTTACAACACCCAGATTGGTGTCACGCTTCCCCGAAATACACTTGGTCTGGGATATAACCCCTCACGATTGAGTTCGAAGCTGGACTTCTTTCCTATCCTGTGAAACTAAAAAGTACATTCTGGAATCGAAGAAAGTGTGCAAAATGCGACATTGTGTGGCTGGCCACGTTCAATGGTATGGATCTTGGAGTGCAAACGTCAACCAGTGAGGGAAGCAGCAACAGCAGTGACCACAATTTTCATCCCACGAGAACCCAAACAACTTTCATCAAATCATGCAATTCTCTTCCCTTACCACTGTCCTCTTTGGTCTTGCCGCTTCGTTTGCCTCCGCCGAGCTTAACGTTGCCATTTCTATTGCCGCTCCGGATGTGGATGCCAGTGGATGTACCGCCCGCGACAACCGTATCATTGCCGATTGCATGTTGGACGAGGGTCAGCACATTCTCGAAGCGCTTGGTCAAGAGTCGACCTTGGAACAGTGGGACGTGGGAGGTCTCAGCGAAGATGGTGACGGACGTAATCTTGGTTGCTCGGGAGGCTTTTGGTATTGCCCCATCTGCCCCCATGAGGGAAACCCGTATTCGTATTGCATCAGCGCATTCTATTGCACTTGCAATCGCCGTCGCCTCAATGCGGGTGCTGCCGATGAGATGGATGCCGAGGCTCAAGTCCGCGCTCTGGTTACGCTCGCGGACTTGGGAGACGCAGAAGTTGCTCGCCAGCAGCGTGTTGGATGCCGTCGTGCCGTGAAAAAGGCCAAGCAAACCATCTCGGACGGTTGTGCTGCTTTCCTAGAGTTGGAATCGGTGGAGTGCATCGCCACTGTCCATTACGAGTGAAATCGTAACCGATGGGAACCACTATAAAATCAAAATAGGTCAAAATACTTTTTGCCCACAAAAAGCTGTCGGATCCTTCTATTTAAAGTTCCAAATCGATCCTTCATGATACGGGCTACCACTGTACA
>JAVCKV010475555.1:0-11904 GCA_032274145.1 Herpochondria borealis | reverse complement strand
CATGACGTATGGTTCGCCACGAGGACGTGGATCACAAGATGGACGCACGTTGGTGTTTTGGGATCCTCAGTTGGGTTTTAGTGATTCTTCCTTAGTGGTGAACCCTCAAGTCGAAGGCGTGGACAGTTTCTGCTCCAGTGGAAGTCTCATGGCGGATGGTCGCTTTCTCGTGAGTGGTGGTGGAGGTGGCAACACTGGGACAACCACCATGGAGAGTGCCATGGTGGACTACAGGTCTGATTCTGCGGAGCGAGTTCAAGACATGAAGGGTAAACGATGGTATGGATCCATGATCAAGCTCCCCGATGGAAAAACCATGACATCTGGAGGACGTGTATCTATCACCCCCGAGATTTACTCGCCCACGAACGGCTGGGAGCTTCTACGAGGTGCGGAGAGTGACGAGCATTTTGGAAGAGCTGAGTCTCGCTGGTGGTATCCACGACACTGGGTCACTCCCATTGGAACCGTCTTTGGAATCTCGGTTGAAAAGGTAAGCAGTATATTCGAATATGAGGAGTAACTATGTTTGTTGTTTGTACTGGGGAGTCTTCTTGCTAACCATCAAGATCTCCTTCAGATGTACGAAATTTCAACCACTGGTAACGGAAGTATCCGAAATGTTGGTACCTTCAAGACTCGCGCATCACCAGCTTCCCGTCCCAACGTTGGGGCCACAAGCACTGCCGTAATGTACGAGCCCGGGAAGATTCTTCAGGTGGGAGGGAACGGATATACAAGCAATGATAACCAACCATCCAGTGATGATGCCACCATTTTTGACATTAACAATATGAACAATGTCAGAGTGACGGAAACCAACCCCATGAACAATCCTCGTCAATGGGCGGACGCGAGCGTTTTGCCAGATGGGCGTGTGCTAGTCACGGGTGGGTCTCGACAGGGAAACAGCAACGGTGCCAACGCTGTATTCGCCAGCGAGCTGTGGACTCCATCGACTGGACGGTGGCAAATTGGGGCTAGTGCTTCCATCTATCGTGGCTACCACGCGACTGCCACTTTGCTTACCAATGGGGCCGTGTTGAAGAGTGGAGGAGGTACGTGCGATCATGAGACTGGGTTCATTACTTTCATTTTATCATTGCTCACAATTGCCTGACTATACTACTAGGTGTTCCGGGGCCAGTTACCAACTTCAACGCCGAGATTTACTACCCATCCTACCTTTTTGAGAAAGCAGGTGGACAGTCTATCCGTGCCAGTCGCCCTCGCATTCTAAGCATGTCAAACAACGTGTTCAGCTACGGAAACACTAGGTTACGACTGGAGCTTGCCAATCCCCAAGACGTTCGAGAAATTTCTTTCATCGCTGTCCCTGCATCGACGCACAGTTTTGATACGAACCAAAGACGCATGACATTGACCTACCGTTCGATTGGTAGCGGTGTCGAGATCACAATGCCAACGTCTCGAAACCTTGCGCCACCGGGATACTACTACCTGAACGTCGTCAACCGAAATGGCGTCCCAAGTCCAGCAGTGATCATTGCATTGGGGTCCATGAAACCACCAAATCCAACGGCAAAAGATGCTGGTGGCGTGCCATTGTCGGGCGATCTTTTGCTGAATGGATCGTTCGAACAAAACACTATTCCAGCACGGGCTTTCAGGGCCCTTCCTGATACTCAGGTCCCTGGGTGGAGATCGTTGAATGGTCAGAACATCGAGCTGTGGGCGTCCAACCACAAAGGTTTCCCAGCATCGGATGGAAATATCATGATGGAGTTGGATTATGTAGGCGGTGATGCGCCCCTGGATGGCATCTACCAGGACATCCCAACTGAAGCAGGTAAAGAATATATCTTGAAGTTTGACATGCGAGCTCGCACAAATCAAATTGCGACTGATAGTGAAGCTGTCGTAGTTGAGTGGAATGGCGTGAAGACCAAAAATGATGGGTACAGAGCGTCGGCAGCAAATACATGGACAACACATGTTGTGAAGGTAATTGGCGAACGAGGATTTGATCTTGATCGGTTAACCTTTCGAGAATCCGGTGCTAGAGGTGCCAGTGACGGAGGTGGACCATTGCTAGACAATATTTCGCTCAAACCATCTTCGGACCTTATTCGGAACGGTTCATTTGAAGCTAACACAGTGGCAGCTCGACAGTTTGTTGCACTCCCGGCCACGAGCGTTCCCGGATGGAAGTCCTTGAATGGTCGACCACTTGAACTCTGGGCTTCAAATCACGGTGGTTTCCCTGCCTCCGATGGAAATAACATGTTGGAATTGGACTACACAGGGGCTTCGCAGTTGGATGCTATCTACCAAGATGTCTTCACGGAAGCAGGAAGACCTTACATCCTAAAATTTGATATGCGCGCGCGCGGAGGAAATGCAGGAAGCCAGGACGAGGCGATCTTTGTTGAGTGGGACGAAAGGCTTACACGAAGCAATGGATACAGAGCTGCAGCGAGAAACACTTGGACCACGCACACAGTTAGAGTGGTTGGGACCGGTGGCTTGGATCGCGTGATCTTCCGCGAGTCTGGGTCTGGAGGCGCAAACGATGGAGGCGGCCCGCTTCTCGACAACGTATCCCTGCGTCCGGAAGGACTTATATTCAACGGTTCTTTCGAATCAAATCAAGTTGCCGATCGCGCGTTCGTAACACTTTCGGACACAGAGGTCCCTGGATGGAAATCGCTGAACGGTCAGCTGATCGAGCTTTGGGATTCCTTTCACAACGGATTTGCAGCATCCGATGGCAATACCATGATGGAGCTGGACTATGTTGGTGGTCCACCAATCGATGGCATTTACCAGGAAATGGAAACTGAAGCTGGAAGATCATACACGCTCAAATTTGATATGCGTTCTCGTCGAAATAACCCAAGGGCGGCCACCGAAGCTGTTGTGGTGGAGTGGAACGGTGTTGCAACTGAATACAGGGCCTCGGCTGCCAATACTTGGACAACCCATACTGTCACTGTAGTTGGTACCGGAAGTATCGATCGGTTGCTCTTTCGAGAGTCTACTGCTCAAGGTGCCAGTGATGGAGCTGGACCACTGCTTGATAACATCTCTTTTACTGCCGGTTCTGGAAATGGAAATGTCGGTTCTGGAAACCTTGTGATCAATGGTTCGTTCGAGGAAAATGATGTTCCCGCATTGGCTTACAGGGTGTTTCCTGGTGCACAGGTCCCTGGTTGGAATTCCTTAAATGGGGAACAGATTGAGCTCTGGGCAAGCAATCATGGTGGATTCCCTGCTTCAGACGGCAACATTATGATGGAGCTTGATCATGTAGGCGGCGGGGCTGCCTTGGATGGCATATATCAGGATATCAATACAGTGGCGGGCAAGTCTTATGAACTTTCATTCGACATGCGGGCTCGTCGAGGCGATGGTGCATCGGAAGGTGAAAAGGTAGTGGTTGAGTGGAATGGCGCCCCAATTAGGACTGGTGGATACAGGGCCTCGGCTGCCGCTACTTGGACGACCCACACAGTCACGGTCGTCGGAACTGGAGGTCCCGCTCGATTGACATTCCGAGAGTCCGGATCTGCAAGCAACGGCCTCGGTCCCTTGCTTGACAACATTCAGTTGAGAGATCCTGCAGAAACTTCCCAGTAAACGTTCACAGTACTTACTTGCAAATCCTTAAAATATCAGTAGCATCAACAACAAGTTTCGATTTGTCAACCCACTCATGCTTGCTTGTCATCTTGACATTCAAGATACTCTAGTGTGCAGCCACAGGGATTCGACGTTCTCTCCCCCTGGCCCGAAACATAAGTACTTCCGCACGCACAATTCCCGGTATTTTCACATCGATTCAAGGATGAGTGCTTCTTCTGAGTATGTTTGTCATAGTTGACTTCGCACGTGCACGACGCGAGTGCGGAACCAAAGTTACTGGAGGTTCGAGACAAACGTAGAGAACTTGTTCCTTGGATCATGACACCACGCATCACTATTACGAGGAAAGCGCTTCAACTTGTTCTATTCACCCTCATCAGTCGTCGTTGTCATCCGATCGTTCCAGTAGTCTACAACTCTCCAATAGCGAAAAGTAGCAATACAGTGGTGAATCAAAGTGCATATCAAACCACCAATTGATCGCCACTGTTTCGCACGTTTGCGTCACGGCATGAAACCACAGGGAGGGTAGATACAAAATATCCCCGGCTTGAACATGGACTGTCAATGGATGTAGCAAATCTGCAGGAGCCGACTCAACGTCAATCCAACGAGTCTGATCTGCTTCGGGCACCATGTTCCAAATACCCTCCGTGTTGTCGTACACATGGCGACTGGTGGGATAGTCTCGCTGGGGTAACACGGCGGCATCCGCCGGTGGGTAGAGCGTAAAGATCTTTTCACCGCTCGCCACGTAAAAAAGGTTCTCATAATAATCCTTGTGCAACGACGAGTGCGCATATTCGTTGCCCATCCACAAGTTGACGGCATCCGGAGGTCCCGTTCCAAAGGCTTCCTGTGCGAACTGTAGCAGCATGGCATCTAGTACATGAGGCACCAGGGGAGCAAATTCGGAGCGTAGACAATCATTTTGCATCGAGTAATAGTATACACCATCACTAGGCAATCCTACTGAAGGCTTTGAATTATTTCCATCAATCGATGCCTCAGTCTCAGCATTGTTACCGTGCATCCCTTGCAACTCGTCTACAACCACAAGCTCCTCCTCGTCGTCAGCAATCACCGGTTTGGCTGTTTGGAGAGCTGTGCAAAAGTCACCAAGTTTCATGGTTCGTTCTTCCGGAAGAACAAACACGCCGTCTCGAATCGCGTCTCCGTGTCCATTGGGAGTAACATTGACTGTAATCTCATGATTTTCTCCACAGAGGTGGCGTATATCATCTACCGTCCAACGAGGCAGGTTGTTGTTGTTGTTGTTGTTGTTTTCTGTACGAAGTATGCAGGGGCGACTCTTGGCCACATGGTTGCGTACAAACGATAAGACGATGTTCTCCTCGTCGAGATTGAGAACAGGCAAAGTATTGGGGCACCACAGAGACGCAACAGACTCGTGAAACGCCTCTAAAGCTCCCTGGGACGCCACAAGCTTGAACGAAGGATCACCGCAGCCACGTTGTCTCTCGCTCATTTCTCAATGCATCAAGTAGACAATCAGCAACCAGGCATCCGATTCCAACTTCAAAGAGATTGGATTTAATACAGTATCTAACTCTTTAGAATGGGATCGCTTCTTCCTTTGCCCTGCCGCTGCGATCGTTCATGCGGCCATCATCATCATGTCAAGCCAAAAAGCTTGTGTATCATGTGTATATTAGAAATTATCCAGGCATCAATAAAAGAATACACCTTTCTAATATTTGTCTTATGCATACATGAAGGTTTGATACCCTCATTTTATAAAAATGTGTTGTCTCCGCTTAGCCCTCTGTCTTCTTCGATTGGCAGATGTTACTCTACTGTACACTATCGAGGACCGCTCAAATGTTGGTGCAACTGCCTCAAAAGCACTTTGAACTTTAGCATATTGAAGGTGCTCTTCTACAATTCCCAGCACTACTCTTCCAGAAGCGGGATACTGAACTGTGTAGGGTCCTAAGGTAGCATGGTTCACAACTTCTCGTAGACTCTACCAGTGAATTTCCCGTGCGACTACTTCTAAAACTTAGTAGTAGTCTGTTTGCGATTTTCAATCGACCTTTTTAAATAGGCACTACGTGTCGAGACGGAGAGTTGCATTCTCGTGCTTTATTCACACCTCGCGAAACCACGCGGGCACCAGTGCCCGACAGCATTTGCGAGGAGGAGGCCGAGAAGGACGTATTAAAAAAAATGGAAAGACAACAGGTCGTGTGTTTGGGTGCAAACCATAGTCAAGTTCAACAACTCTTTCCTAGAAGGGAGCATTCCTAAGAAGGAAATCAGTACCAACTAGACTCTATAGTTCACCATCTGACTAGTCTTGGGAACTGAGTGGGAGTGTGCACATATGCTTGCTTGCTGATAGCAGCAGGTTGAGAGCGTGCCAGGAACCATGAGCTGGCTTCAGGAAAGGAGGCCAATCGAAACGTAGGAGTTGTTCGAAACGATTCAATGCACGAGATGAGCCAAGTATATCGCGGCGTGTTTGACTACGAGGCGCAAAAGAGGGGACGAGAACACCACATGGTTAGTTCTCTAGTATAACTTCTTCACTGCAATTCCGAATTCCCTGCCGACGCACGACTGATTTGTTTGTACATGCCCTCTCATCAAGAACATACTGGGGGTCGCATTGCACCAAAACCTGAGTGGGCATGTCACATCACACCCATTCTCTCATCATGTCGTTCCTCAGATATGTTCAACGTATGTCCACAGGCACAAGTTTATCCATATCAGCGTGCGAATAACAGTAAGTTGCCGTTCAATCATGTGCGCGCGTCTGGTGCCGAGCCATAGCATGAGACTTTAGCCGCCACTCCGTATCGGCGGCGCCTCGGCGTTCAGCTAATTTAAAATGCCCCTACGAAAATAGAGTTCGCGTTCGTGTTTCAATTGATATCTACTCGGAGTATAATGACTGTAGTACTTAGAGGTTCGGAGGATTGAATTGTCGCGTTGATTTAGTATTCTTTCCCCTGTCATAAACAATTAGCACATATGAGCTGGGTCGGTCGTCCAAAAAGGATTTGTGATTGAGAGAATGGGAAGAGGTGGAAGGTCTGGTCAACCTCCCTCGTGGCCGTCGACACTGGGAATACTCCTCCTACTGTCGCTGCCTGTCTCTTCAGGAATGTCCATGGAATCCATAAGCTTGTCAGCAGCTCGTTCCAGCGATTCAAGAAGGTCATCTGCTCCGCTGGGATCCGCCTCATTTTCACAATCACCTACGCCCCATGGATCGTCGATCATCGGTATCAGTAGGAGGTCGTCTATGCAAGTCGGGGTAAAGGGAGCAGCATCCGAGGAAGTGGTCTCAGGGATGGATTGATCAACTTGACCATGATCGCTGCTGGAGTTTAAATTCACGCCGTTGGGCGACTGTGGAGCTTCTCCAGAGAGTGAGGGGGTTCCTTGGTGCTGATGTGGCAGATGGAGAGATGAAAACTGAAGAAGAGGCGTGATTGGCGCAAGGTGGTTGCCGACGATGTCACTTGAAGAGCAATATGGCGCATGTATGCTTGCAGTGACTTTTGCCTCTCCAGTACAAGAATATGGAGAAGGCGGAAAAGAAGAGCAGCGCCTTGACGCGATAATGCGGTCTCTCCTTGTCTTCCCGCGCTCTATTGCGTCCTGGCGCTGTTTAGACTTGCTCAGGAATGTTTTCATAGCGGGATCATGTGAGATCATGGAGACGAGCTCGGCGAAAGGGGTATCCTTGGTGACTTGGAGGGAGAATCCAATCTTTCGAAGAAATGATGATGTACATGTACCGGTCTTGCGGGCGCTCTTGACAGCGTCACGAAAGCCGTCACGAACTTTCTCGCGAGCTGCACCCCTGCACAACACAACCCAAACCCCAGAACCTTTCTTCGTCTCCCGCAGGAACCGGCCCCCCTCACCCATGACCGCTTCTATCGTTTGCACGGTCATGAATGTCTTGTCGCATATTTCAGTTTTGGGATTCATGTACTCAGGGACTCTCGATTCAAGTATTGCTTTGTAAGCAATGCTTCCGATATGATCCGTACAATACTTGTCTTTGCCGCACAGGATATCCATAGGTTGGATATCTGATTTGTTGCATGCCATGTTTGACAAGGAGGCGGTAAGCACTGTTGTCTAGTTCTTTGTAGTTCCGTAGAGTCTTTTTGTGAGAAGCTGACTTTACTATCCTTTAGGAAGCTCATTGGTTGCCAGAAGCGCGATGTACGCGGAAATCGAGCTTAATAGATCCAGTAGACACATTTTGTCGTTCCTCTGAGCAAAAAATGTCGCGGACCGTGGTCCGTAGACTTCCAGATCGAGGGCGCGTGCATTTATGGAACCCGTACGGTCTACTTGTTGTCAAAGGAGCTAAAAATCAGAGGATCCAGGCTCGTTTTTCACGGAATTTTGGATGAACCCAATGATGGAACGAAGACATCAGTCACTTTCAAGCGTTCTAACTCAAAAATCTGGTTAAATGCGGAAAGGCATCAAAGTGGCCTATGTTGGAGCTTTAGTTGTTCTATATTTGACTCGTAGAAAAAGGCTTAGAATATATAAATAGATTTTCGAAATACGCAATATCATGCTGGCAAGCATGTTTCCGAGTGACTTTTCGAATACAAAAATGTACCTCAAAGTGGCTAGTTGTACTACCTCAACCACTCTGTAGGCGCAAGAGGTGGTTGTCACGCCTACCAACCGCCTAAACTTTCCAACTATGAGCACTAGTTGGATAACCGATAATCTAGATGTCGGATGGGATACACTGAGGACATCAAACCAGAGGCAGTAGCGGACTCAGCGGAATAATCATTTACGAATCGAATCTGGCAAATCATTTGTTAGCAGGAATAGCTAGTACAGTAAAGTTAGACAGTACCGGTAGTTACCTGAAGCAACATCACAGCACATGAAACTCGTCCCTCCAAGATAAAGTTCATCTGTGCGTCGTAGCTACCAACTTGATCCACAGATCTATCGATCTCGTTCAGTGAGGTTGTTATTCATTGCTCTCTGTCTCTCATCACAATAATGTCTGACTTTGACAAGGTGTTCGAGGTGTTGGACAACAAAGTCCCCTTGGAACTTTCGAAAAAGAGACAACTCTTGCTGGTGTTTCGCGACATAGAACGACCGTCTAGTCTCTTTACTCGTGCAAATAACTTGAAAGCTTGTACAGAAATCATTCGAGAACTGCAGACGACTGGATCTACAAAGGCTTTGCAGAATAGAAACTGGAATCAAAAGTTCGTGGCAGCAAAGCTGGCATCGCTGTATGTCCTATTCCAAGAAACTACTCGAACTAGACCAGCTTCACTGGAGGATGCAGTTCTTGGAGCGTTTCAGGAACTCTCGAAAGTCTTAGTCGAGCATATTCCATCTGAAGAGTCTACTGTTACCTCTGCATTGGCAAGTGAGAACAACAAACAGAAGGCAGCCAGAAACAGTGAAACTCAGATGACTATATGTCGCAATGATGCGAAACGCCAAAGAACCAATCAGACGGAGCTGCTGACAATATCAGACGATGTCTTGGCTCTCATTATGTTGTTTTGTGAACCGCTTCAACTGCGAGCCATGTGGTTTGTTTGCCGTCGACTTCGAGACTTTCTTCTGGCCAACGACCGCCTAGTGTGGCAAAAGGACGCCAGCTGGGTAGGCGCGGGTTGGATTTCCCGCCGCGAGATTTGTTTGCTTTTGTACGTTCCTTCTCAAGGACTTGACTTTATGCCGAAGGCTTGCTCCGGATGTCGAAAGGTTGTGCCCGAAAATTGTATTTTGAGAGAGACTCGCACTAAACCATGTTGCTTGTATTGTTTGAAGGATACGGCCATGGTTCGAGAATCGACCGCCAGGAGTCTGTTTGGGATGGAAGAGGCTCAATTGCAATCCCTTCCCCACCGCACCCTTTGTCCACAAAGCTGCATCGCTCAATACCATACCTTGTCTCGGCCTGGACACATCAAGGTGTACATGGTAGGTGCTTTGCGTCAGGGGGCATCAGCAGAGCTTCACGCCAGCTCGTTCATTCAAAAAAGGCTATCGGAGACTCTGTCTAAGAGAGGCGAGTCGATACTTGTCCATAATGAAATTTCTTTCAAGAAGCAGCTTGGTCTTGTGAAACGAAATGGATTTGCAATTGATGAGTCACGTCTCCCCTTTGAAGACGACTCTCATTTTTTCCAGCACATTGCTTTCCACTTCCGGCAAAAGCTGGAGAAGCGCTGTGTTGACAGTGTGAGACCAACTACCGCAGTGACAGCGTCCCCTCGCCAATTGATAGCGCTCGGCCTGAACGCCTCGGTTCAAGAGTTGCGTCAATTTGTGAACCCTGAGAACGTTTGCAGCGAGGAGCTGCCGCCAGGTCTGAATGACCAGCTTATCAAGCATGCACAAGAAGGCATAGATCACTCGTTACAATATCTATTTGAAACAAGAAGCATTGGCTACTGGGAATTCAGCAAAGGGCCTTGGTTCCAACAATCATACGACAAGTTCATCAAGGAGTTGATCGATAAGGGCTACTTGGAATCGGATCACTGCTACGTTGCATGTGTGGAAACTGCACTCTTACAGTTTGTCTTGTTCGCATTGGAGCAGCCGTCAGATGGCAGGGTGTTCCCAAAGGTGGCGCATGTTGAAGAACCGCTGTTGTTGTCGACCAAAGAACGTGCGTTTGTGAAACGCCATGTGCTCCGTCCAGAGTCAAAATCTGTTCTCTGGTCGCAAGTTGAACAAGCAATGATTTCTCACGTGCGACTGCACATTGTGGATCGCTGGAAGGAAATCGTCCTTGACCAAGGCGATCCTTCTGCCTATTTCAGTTTTTTGAAGCGATGCTGGCAAAAAATGGCGTCTTCTCGAAAGGTGTGCTTTACTGAAAGCCATGATTCACTCAGGTACCTCAAATCTCATATCCTGCTTGACCACACAAGCAAAGTCATGAATGCGCCCGAGCTTCTAAGGATAGAGCGAATTCGTGAGTTTTCAGAGGAGAGCAAAAAGCTTGAGTCGCTCCAAGTGCGATACCCAAGGGACTATTCCAAGCTTGCTCCGGTGATGAAGCTCATGAAGGATATTTCAAAGGCAGCAATGTCGTGGGCAGTCTCTTCTTTTTGCAGGGTCTTATTGCACTCCTTCCCCGCAGGTTCGCTGTCAGTTGCGTCCTTGAAATGTGATCGCACCAAACGGCGTTTACTCAAGGATTTCGGTGGGGAACAGAATCTTGGAGAGACTCTAAGTCAGAATGTGTTGGCAGCGTATGCCAATCAGGCTTGCAAGATTGTTGCCAGACAGAAAAGTGTGGCTCTGGAAGCCGCTGCCAACCGAGAACGAGCGATGAAAACAGCGATAGCTGAAGCCTTGGTATTGACCCCCGAAGAAAGGGAAGAGGCGGGAGTGCAGGCAGACGGTCCAAACCATGAGTGCAGTTGGTGTGGCGGTGACCACGAAAGATCTGATTGCGAAGAAGATGAGGATGAATATATTGGAGGAAGATGAAGGTGCACAGTATTTGATTTTGTAGAAGAGTATGACGAAGCTTCCTACTAGACATGGCGTTGATGTCTTTTGGTAGACATTCATCACTTCGTAGTAGCAATGGTTTCCTGTCTGTGCATCTAATTCAAAAAACCATCATTTACTCTGGGAACGAATCGGCTTTCAAGTACTAGCAGGTTCCACATTTTTGGTGCAAAGGGTTCGTGAGTGTGTGCCCGCCTACAGAGAATAGAATAGATGTTATCGTCGCATGATCCCGAAACTGGGTATAGTGATGTTGTTGTGCCCAGTCAAGTGAAACTATCGGATCATATCGTAGAGGACATTGGTGGTCTCAATCGCATCGTGGAGGCCATGTATGCATGATCTCCAAGAATGACAAGTTGGATCTTGAAACACTGTTGGGATCGAGGAGTCGCGGTCCCGATGATTCTGGGATGACGACGACACTGCAAGCCTTCTCGTGAAACAATGCCAATGAGATGAAACCTGTTCTTTAGCAGCTCCCAATTCCAGTTGCTCACAATGGTAATGTGTAGGAATACGGTGGTGTCTCGCGATAGCGTTTTGTCTACTGACACCCGGTGCTTAGTGCCACTCGATTGTTGGCTGATACTATCTGTCGTTCAGAGACGTTGACGTTGACACTCCTATTTTCAACCATCCACCTTTGGCGCCCTACTATACACACATCATAGGCAGTAAGCGCGTACATTTTTGCAGCTCTCTCCACAGAGAGAGAGAGAGAGAGAGAGAGAGAGAGAGAGAGAGAGAGAGAGAGAGAGAGAGAGAGAGAGAGAGAGAGAG
>JAVCKV010475554.1:0-37534 GCA_032274145.1 Herpochondria borealis | reverse complement strand
AATAATCAAAAATACACAGGAGGTTCTTTTTATCAAAATCACCCCGTAAGTATATTACTTATGGGATGACTCATGTTTGTTATGGATGTTTACTTGCTTACCTTTTTGTTGCCAGAGGCAACTAGGATAGCAAACACTGACTCACAAAGTCAGCGCTAGCGAGAACGGTCTCACATAGCGGCTATGCACTGTTCTTAGCTGTTTTTCTTCTTTCACAAAATTTTATCCACTTGGGATTTATACAGTTTTCCCACCAATCAGCATTATTACATTTCCAACAACCATATCTATGTTTGTCCATTTTTTCGGAGGAATTATCGACCCAGTTATAGGTTCTAATTTGTTTGTTTTTGTTGTAAAAATTTACTCCTTCTAAATCATTTGTTTTAGAAATTGTTGAACCTGCTATTCCTATTTCATCCAAGAAAAATTCTTGAAAGAAAAAACCTCTTTCTTCAAATAGTATTGTTTCAATGCCACGATTATCAAAACCCTCAAATTCACTTATCAAATCAAATTTATCTTTTCTTTGTGGAGTTCTTGTGTTTAAATCGCCAATTTCGGTTTCCGTGTTTGCTGTATAAATTCCATTTATTTTTATTGCTACAACATTTTTTTGCGGATTTTTGAAAGCATGTGTTATTTGATTTTCAAGATTGAATTCATAAATGTTCTGATAAAAATTCATCAATGTTTTTTGATTTCCAATAAACTCTATTTTGTCGAAAGAATAAAATGCAGTTTCTCCTCTTGAATTAACTGTATCATTTACTTCTTTTATCCAATCAGTTCCCCCATGATCGCTACCACCTAATTCCCAAAATTGATATTTTTCAAAGTCCATATCTAAGTAGTGTTCTCCGTCAGTTGCAGAAAAAAGTATTTCGATATAATTTGATTGAAAGTCTATTCGATATTGTAATTGATTTTCTAAATGCTTGCAATTTTTTATCAATTTATTACAAATGCTCAAAGCAATTTGGTCATTGACTTTTCCCTCTTTTGGAAAAACTCTTATTGACTTTTTAGTTACTGATGCTGACATTTTTTCTTTTTTAAACCTCCTTAAACCAATTTCTATTCTGACTTTTTTACAATTCCTATTAAGTCAACTTTATTCTTTTTCATTATCTATCATATCCAAAATAAATTTTTGTGGAAATTTTTCTTTATTACTAATTGCTAAATTTAATTGTTCAACAAATTTTTCACAATTAGATTTCATTATATGGTCGTCCCATTTCCCCGAAATTAATTCCTCTTGAGATATTCTTGACGCAGCCATATCAGAATGAAAGGCTCCCATTGCAACTACAAACGGCTTTTCATTTTCAAAAATATCAACACCTATTACATATGGGCATTTATAATGTTTAGTTTTTTGTTCATATCCTCGACTAATTTCAAAATATCTTTTTCCTAATTGTGCCATTTTATTTTTTAATTGCTGAGAACTTGTGTTATGTGCACCTAGTACACTTAACTATCTTTAAAAACGTCCAGTCCAGTCTTAAATACCTGACCTTCAATTTTTTACACCTAAAAATAAAAAATTAAATGAGATATATTAATAATAATCCACAGGTTTAATTCTAGAACCCCCATGACCCCTCCATTTGTCAGCACTTACCATAATTTCGTCGAATACGTTCCAATAATTTCTAATAATTCACCATTTTTGCAAACGATTGAAAAAAATAGGTGTCCTTATCTATAAGATTCAATTTGAGACACTTATCCCTATATCGGGAAATCATTACTAAACTATTTACATAACAAACAACATACAATGAAAAGTAAAATTTCAATTTTATGCTACTTGCTTTTGGGATGCGTCACGATGAACGCCCAAATGAACAAGATTGAGTTTGTGGAATATGACTTGGACAATGGCTTACACGTCATTTTGCACCAAGACAATTCTACTCCTATTGTTGCCGTAACAGTATCCTACCATGTAGGATCTAAAAACGAAAAACCAGACCGAACAGGGTTTGCGCATTTCTTTGAGCATCTTTTATTTGAAGGTTCAGAAAATGTAGGACCAGGACAATTTTTTAAATATGTCCAAAATGCGGGAGGTACCTTAAATGCCTACACCACCAATGACAAAACTGTTTACCATGAAGTATTACCATCTAATCAATTTGAGATGGGATTATGGTTGGAGTCAGAAAGAATGATGCACGCCAAGGTGAATATCAAAGGGGTGGAAACGCAAAGAGAAGTCGTAAAAGAAGAGCGTCGTCTACGGTATGAGAACCAACCTTATGGTACTATACTTCCGGAGGCAATGAAACGTGTTTATCAATTGCACCCTTACCGATGGCCAGTGATTGGTTCTATGGAGCATTTGAATGCTGCGGTAGAAGCTGATTACAAACAATTTTATGAAGACTTCTATGTACCGAATAATGCGATTCTTTCTATCGCAGGAGATATCGATATAGCGGAAGCTAAAGCGATGATTAGCAAATATTTTGCACCAATTGCAAAAGGTACTAAACCTATCTATCGTCCAAATATCGTTGAGCCAGCAATTACTAGTGAAGTACGAGATACTGTTTTTGATAAGATTCAATTACCTGCGGTGATTCATACTTACCGTACGCCAGAGATTGGTCATCCTGATTATTATGCAGTTGATATGTTATCAAAATTGATGGCAGGTGGAGAGAGTTCTAGATTGAGAAAGGCATTGGTGGATGAACAACAAAAAGCATTGTTCGTTGGAAACTTCCCTTTTGAATTGGAAGATCCAGGGGTAACTTTAGCATTTGGAATTACGAATATGGGCGTTGATCCAATGGACTTGGAAAAAGCAATGGATGCTGAATTTATGAAAGCTGGAACGGAGTTGATGAACGATAGAGAGTTTCAAAAATTGAAGAATAGAATTGAAAGTGAGTTTATCAATAGAAATGCTTCTTTGATTTCAAGAGCAGAGGGTTTGGCTTCTTACCACATGATGCAAAAGGATGCGAGTTTAATCAATACTGAAATTGATAAATACTTAGCTGTTACAAGAGAAGACATCATGCGTGTGGCTAAAAAGTATTTTAATAAAAATAATCGGGTGTCTTTATTTTTCGTACCTGAACCTGCGAAGCCTTAGTAATGAATAGTTAATAATGAGATAATGAATAATTATTTCCAATTGACTTAATTTTTTAATAAATGACTTTGTTCTAAATCGTCTGCCGTCAATCGTTAGTCGTCTGCCGAACAAAGTTTAACTGATCATAAAATCATGAGAAAAATATATTTCATTTTTGGGTTGATTGCTGTCTTTGGTTTAACAATGTGTACACCAAAAGTAAAAGACATCGCATCAACGACTGTTAAAAAAGCAACTGACTTTAGAAGTCAAGCTCCTAAGCCGGCACCTGCCAAGGCAATTAATATGGGGAGTTACGAAGATTTTACTTTAGCCAATGGGTTGAGAGTCATCGTCGTAGAAAATCATAAATTACCAAGAGTATCTTTCCAATTGTCTTTGGACAATGATCCTATCGTAGAGGGTGCTCAAGCTGGGTACACTTCCATTGCAGGTGATCTGTTAGGAAGAGGTACTAAAAAAAGAACGAAAGCACAGATAGATGATGAGGTAGATTTTATCGGTGCTAGTATGAACACCAGTCGAGGTGGAATATTTGGAAGTTCTTTGAAAAAGCACATGGTTCCATTGTTGGATGTAATGTCTGATGTATTGTTGAATCCTGCTTTTCCACAAGCTGAATTTGACAAGCTTAAGAAGCAAATGATTTCTGGATTGCAAGCTGCAAAAGATGATCCAGGTTCTATGTCAACAAATGTAAGTGCAGTGTTAAACTATGGAGCTGATCATCCATATGGTGAGCAGATGACGGAGCAAACAGTAGAAGCTGTAACACTAAAAAGTGCTAAAGATTATTATGATAAATATTTCAGACCAAATAACGCTTACCTAGTTATCGTAGGAGATGTTACGCCAACAGAAGCAAAGGCAGCAGCTGAGAAATATTTTGGAGCATGGAAAAAAGGAGATGTTCCGACTCATAAATACGCTATGGCAAGTGCGCCTTCTTCTACGCAAGTTGCATTTGTACCAAAAGATGGTGCGGTTCAAAGTTCTATTCGAGTGACTTATCCAGTGATGTACAAGCCAGGAAGTTCTGATGCAATTGCTATCAGTGTTTTGAATAATGTTTTTGGTGGAGGATTTAATGGACGTTTAAATCAGAACCTAAGAGAAGATAAAGGGTATACTTATGGTGCTCGTTCTTCGATTTCTTCTGATGATTTAGTGGGACGATTTTCTGCAAGTGCTGATGTTAGAAATGAAGTGACAGATAGTTCGTTGACACAAATGATGATGGAGATGAACAAAATGGCAACGACTAATATCACTGCTGATGAATTAGATTTTGCTAAAAATTTCATGTCTGGAAGTTTTGCTCGTTCTATGGAAAGTCCTCAGACGATTGCAAGATTTGCATTGAATACGATTAAGAATAAATTGCCAAAAGATTATTACAATACTTACTTGACGAGATTGCAAGCGGTGACCGTTGCGGATGTAACTCGTGCTGCGAAAAAATATATTCGTCCTGACAATGCACACATCGTAGTAGTTGGAAATAAAGATGAAGTGGCTTCTAAGTTATCGAAGTTTTCTGCTGATGGAAAAGTGAAGTTCTATGATTTGTATGGACAAGAGTTGGAAGAAGCTGGAGACATTCCTGCTGGAGTGACTGGTGAGTCTGTCATCAAAGATTACTTGGCTGCAATCGGTGGAATGGATAAATTGAAGTCGATTAAAACATTTGAATCTGAAGCGACTATTGATATGGGAGGCATGAGCTTAGGAATGACTGTTTTGAAAAAAGCGCCTAATAAAATTGCTGTTCTACAATCGATGGGAGGTCAAGTTGCTGGTGGTCAAATTTTTGATGGAACGAAAGGTGTAATGATTCAAGGACCAAGTAAACAACCATTGGAAGGAGAGGCTTTAGAAGATATGAAATCGGAAGCTGCGATGTTTGTAGAAATGAACTATTTGAATAAAGGTTACCAATTAGATTTAAAAGGAGTAGAGGAAATCGAAGGAGATAAAGTTTATAAATTGGTGGTAACTAAACCAAGTGGTAAAAAGGCTACTGAATATTATAGCCAAGAAACTAATCTTAAGGTTAAATCAATTAATACTCAGGATGGAGGACCTCAAGGGCCTATGACCATCACTTCTAGTTATGCTGATTATAAAGCTGTAGGAGGAGTGTTATTTCCTCACTCTTCGGAGTTGACAGGTATGGCGCCAATGGCGTTGGTCATGAAGACGAAGTCTGTCAAAGTGAATGAGCCGATTGATGATGCTAAATTTAAAGTAGATTAATCTTTCTTTATCTTTGAAATGAAAAATGCCATGCAACGGTTGTTGTATGGCATTTTTTTATTGGTTGCGTGTGATTAGTTTTCAAGTAAGTCAGTGCAGGGGTCAGTTATGTGCATATATTGTTAGTGTACGATTTGTTTGCTGAATTAATTTACAGGTTCAATAGTCTTGAATTTAAATTCACAACCTTCAAGTTTGTCATAGTTTAATTTAAAAAACATCGACTTTCTTTTTCCATTTTCAAAATATATAGCATCGACTAACACCTGAAACGAGTTTTCTGTGTTTGTTAAAGTATCAATAATATTCTCTTTGTAGGAACTTGTGCTTCGATTATATTGACTGTGATTTTCAGTCATTCTAAAATCATTCACCTCTATTTCAACATTCTCTTGTAAATCTCTTTTGATAAATTTACAGTCATTTGGACTTAATACTTCAATGACGTTAATTTCAGATATGGTGTCTATGTATTTTACTTTTGTGACCACTTGAGTAATTGTGATTACGAACACGAAAAGAGGTAATAGTAAATAGTATTTGTTATCTTTTTTGAAAGCGAACATTAGCCCGTAGAGGATTGAATTAATGAGTAAAACAACCCAAAGAAAATTATACCAAGTATTGGTAAATTTATTTATTACAACAGAGTCTGAATGGTTTTCAGGATTATAAAATACTTGTATTTTCTTAGCATAATCAAATTCTTTATAGAAATCACGTATTGACAATCTTTCAGCATTAAGTCTATTTTTTTTCGACATGGATTTAGCTAATCGATTTCCATTGTAGCTAATATTATCAATTTGGTATTTATAGTTTAGGTCTAAATTATAAATAGGACTACCGCTATCACTAGCATGAATAATATCTAATTTAGTACTTTGTACTATAGCTTCAATAGGTTTCCAACTTTGGGTTCGAAGTGTTTGATAGGTGTCGTATATAAAAACAATAGTAAAACTCCAACCAATTATAAAGAAGAACCAATGAATCTTAAAACAACCTTTGTTTTTATCTAGATTTTGGGTAGTACTTTGTTTGCTCATATTTTTTATAATAGGACATTCTTTTATGATTTTGTGTTCTCTATAACAAGATGTATACAAATTATGTAATCGTTTTAATGATTTAAAAATCACTAAAATTATTTTGTATTTTATGTAACAATGCATGTACATAACTAAAGTTATGGACTGCTTTATCTTCTCACCCTGATAGGGTTTCTGTAAGCACAGCTTAACCAAAAGAGTTTTTCGAAGGGTGGAAAATTTATTTACTTTCTCTCTTAAATCTAAACCTAAAATTAATTCCCAAGGTAATTTGTTTGATGTCAATCTCTGACAGACCATGATAATAATCTGCTCTTACCCTAAGTCCATTAGTAAGGTTAAAATCTACTCCTACTTTTGGTCCGATATTAAAATCATCAAGGTTTATACCTTTAGTTTGACTGGTATTTGAAAAAGGCTCACCATTAATTTCACCGAAGTTATGATAATCGGAACTGGCAAAAAGAAAAGCCATCAGTTGGGCACCGAGTTTCAATCCAAATTTACCCAGTTGAAGTCTGTAATAAATGGGCACTCCAATATAGCTAATGTGAATTCTATTCTCATCGACAATTCGACCGAGACTTACATTACTGCCAGTAGTTAGTGTTCTAGTAGAAGTCTCTTTTCCTTCGGCCTGTACCCATAACAGTTCCATTCCTAAATGAGATTTTTGAGTGATGCTTTTTTCTAAATAGAAACCTGCATTTCCTGATAAAATATAGGTCGCATTGTAGCTGCCAAAAGTGGCTACGGTAGAGGGGACTTTACTTAAACCCGCATTTAAGGTCAAACCGAAATTTAAATCTTGCGAATTTGCGAAATTATAAATGAAACAAATTAAGATGCAGAGCAATAGTTTTTTTCTGAAGTTCATACTTTTATATTTTTTTTATAAAAGTAACAATAGATTAACATTTTACAAAAAAAAAGATTTCTCTCTTTAGTCTTTCTTCTAATTTACCAAAACAGTTATTATTTAAATTAAATTCATCTTGTATGTTTTAATTAGGTCTCAGTAATTTTCATTTTCTTTGTTCCAATAAATTTATCAATTTTTTAGCAAAAAAAAATATGGATTGTCCAAGATGTAAATTAGAAATGCATACCCAAAAGATTACAGAACGAAGTGGAGAAATAGAATTAGATGTTTGTTCTCATTGTAATGGAACTTGGTATGATCAAGGTGAGTTAAGTGATTTAGAAAAATTGGTCAAACCAGTTTTTGTAGAAATACGAAATATCCCAACGGAGTATGATCAGTTGACTGCATTGGCTTGTCCGAAGTGTAAAGTGATTATGAAAAAAGCAGAACATCCAAGAGATGAAAATGTAATACTGGATTATTGTGAAAGTTGTTCTGGGATATGGTTAGACGCAGGGGAGTTGACTGCAATTCAAAAAGAAAGTTGGTTGACAACGGTATATGAATTATTTAAAAAATTGCATGGGTGAGAGATATTAAGTTTTAGGAGTGCCGATGATATAGTCAACGCCAAGTGTAATTTGCCTAACTTTTTTAGTACTAGTGTATATACTTATGTCAGGAATACCGTAGTAAAAATCCGATCGTATTCTTATCGCTTTAGTTAACTGATAGTCTAATCCTACCTTTGGACCTACGTTATACTTCATTCGTTTAATGTCGGAATTTTCAGAATAACTATGAGTTGTATTATAATCTGAATTGATATAGTGAGAACCAGTAGCCGTACCAAAAAGAAATTTCATGGTTTGCACGCCACCTCTAAATCCTAACTTTCTAAACCGATAACGATAGTAAACCGATAGACCAATGTAACTTAAATAGGAATTGATTTCCTGAATGTTTATGATATTGGAACCATCAATTGCAATAAAACTTCTGTCCAAGCTTTCTCTTCCCCTTAATTGAATCCACAATCCTTCAAGACCTAGATAAGATTTTTCATTCATTTTTTTTTCAAAAAATAAACCTGCATTTCCCGAGAAGGAATATTTTTTAGTGAAGGCAGAAAACGAATCAGAGTTATTTGTGATTTTACTTTTTCCTAAATTTAAGGAAGCACCCATTGCAAAATTTTGAGCAAAGGTTTTGTTCGTAAGGAAAAGTACTAGAAATAATAAGGTAAGTATTATATTAACTTTCATTTATAACAATTTGATTACATTTAGATAATTACTCGTCAGTTTGATTTGTTCCAAAAATAAAATTAATCCCTATACTCGCTTGTCTATTTTTTCTTGGATAAAAACCAGCTAGAGAAAAGATATTGCTTTGTCCATGATAGTAATCAACTCTCAATCTTAATCTTTTACTAAGGCTATAATCTATTCCATATTTAAATCCAAGGTCAAGATTTTTTAGATTATCAAATTTTGCCATATAATTTGTATTAATAAATCCATCTGTGAAGGTATAAGAGTAGGAACTACCTCTTAAATAAAGCATGGTTTGGATGCCGCCTTTAAAGCCGAACTTTCCTAATTGGTATTTATAATAAACAGGGAGTCCAAAATAACTAAGCGAAAGTATGGGTTCCTCTTAATTGTTCACCACTAATAGTGGAATCAAAAATAACAATTGATTCGTCTACTTCTTCAATCTGAACCCAAAGTGCCTCAATTCCCCAAGTATTTTTTTTATTGATTTTTGATTCTAAAAAAAAGCCAGTGTTTAGAGAGTTTGCCAATCCTTTAAAGGAATTATTAGGACCACGAGAAGTATAACTAATTTTACTTTTGGCATAATTAACAGTTCCTCCCAAAACAAAATTTTGAGCAGCAAGATTTTTTATTAAAAAAAGAAAAAAGAAAAGTAAGAATAGTTTAATTTTCATTTTTATCCATTTTGTAAAAATAAGAAATTACATTTCATAAGACCAACCGGCTCTAAAAATCACTCCTTTACTCAAGGATTCCCCTTCCAAATAACCAGCTGTTTTCAATCCAATTTGTGTAGAAATATAAACTGGTTTCGGACTTTCCCAAAGTCTAATTTGAAGATTTAATTTCATTAAACCACCAAATCCTCCTTTTGTGTTATTGATTCGTTCACCACCTAACTCCATTCTGGGTTGGTTCCATCCATCAAGATTGAAGTCTATAATTATTTTATTTTGATAATTGAAATAATTAAAAGTTTCGATTCCAAAACCATTGTGTTTTTCAAATACAGGATTGCCACGGCGAATATAAATCCTAGCTGCTCTCATTTTTTGTGGATGGGTGGCGTTAGCAGTTTTTAAAAAAGATTCAAAATATACTTCGTCCCCAAATGGTGTTAAGCCCATTCTAATGGAAGGTAGATACTTTGTTCTACCAATTTTTAACCAATGAAGTTTACCATAAATTTTGCCTTGCCAACCATAATTTTCTATTGCTGAAAAAAATGCAAAACCAAGGAAAGGATTTAAAAAATTAATAAGACTTCTCTTTCTTAAATAGTTCCTGTTAAGTTTATCATTAAAACCATAAAATGAGTTTACTCTATTCAGATAACTATGGATTTCAGAATTCGAAAATACTGAAGAGTGCGGTAACAATAAAGTTGCATATTGACTTTTATTAAAAGCTCGGATACTTAATAGTGCTTCTTTGTAATGAATAGAATCTGAAAAAATCCATTTTTTGATAATAGTATTTGAAAGTATTCTAGTGGATTCATATCCCCCTAAACTCATAGTAATACTCTCATGCTTTCCTATCAATCGTCCACTCTGACGACTGCCTCTATCCGTAAATCCACCACCACTTTTGTAGGGGAAAGGCGCTTGAATATGATAACTGTTTTCTTCATATCCAAACTGTCTATATCGATGGCCATAGCCAAACATTTCATGTTGAACCTCAACGATGGTTCCTGAAATTGCCAAATCCCAAAAGAAAGCTTTAGTTAGTCTAAAGGCTTTATTGGTAAATTGACGTCGCCATTTAGATTTATTTTTATGTCCGACTGTTTTAGGAATGAGCCTTTCTTCCATTTTGTAAATAGCTTGATTTAAGCTAGTCAAAGTTTCTGCGGCAGTAATACTGGTAAAGTTCTTATCCAGCAATAAATGGTAGTTTTGACCGTTTGTATTCTTTATTACAAATAGGAAAAAGAATAAAAAAGGAAAGAGTAGTTTAGTTTTCATGTGATAAAAATACAAAAAGAGATCGGAGTTAGAATAAAATTTGGGAATCTATGTTGATTAGAATTGGTAAAAGAAAAAGGCAAATTAAAATTCAGTATGTTTCTATTTATTTTTGACAAAATAAATCAGAAAGATTTTCAATTATACTTCTACTTTTTTATTCGAAAATTATAAGTTAAATGATGGAAAACTAGTTTAGCCAAGAGCAGTAAGTGGGTAGGCAGGTCGATTCCTGCGGAGCAATTGGAATAGACTAGAATTTTTTTGGTTCGTTTTTTTTTTCGATGAAAAAAAATGAACAATGTCAATGTTTACTAGAATGTTTCAACAAGCAAAATGAATTTGCACTATACTACCCACGGTATTCAACATAGACCCAATCTTTATTTTGTCTGAGTGTTAAGAGTGCGTGGGAATATATATATCCACGTATTCTTAATCTTCGGATTAGCGAATTAAATTTTAGATATACACTTCAAGTGCTTCCCGTTAATATATTGTTTGGAAATCCTACTCTCAGGTTTTTTATCAAAGGTGTAAAGTGTAATTAGGAAAATCCATTCTAAAGGCTTCATGAGTAAATAAACCATATCAGAGATAAATGGATTATTGAATACATCGTAATAACGATGTATAATATTCCCAACTTTATTATAATTTTTTCTGATGAAATGATGAGTTTTAGGAAGCTTCTCTTGCACCAAATCTTCGAAGGCATTGGATATTAGTAATTGTCGATTGCAGATGATTTTTGCTCCATGTCGTTCTCCATATCTAATTGGTTTTACAATACTCTTATGACCATTAGCACCTACCGAACATAAGAAATGACCACCGCATTCTACATTCTGACAGAGGTGGTCTAATTCTGAAAAACCATGTTTGTAAGTATCTGTAAATGCTCGGATGAGCGAATCAGGTTTTTGTCCAAAGACGATGAGAAAGAGAGAGACGAATATCAATAGAGGTAAAAGTAAGATAAGAAAAACCGGATATTTTATCACCTGATTTAATTGTAATATTGTTGCGGCCCAACACCCTAACAATCCATTTACTTCTAATTCATTTTCTATGATGTGAGTTTGAACTAGAGTATGATTGCGATGTATTTCCATTAAAAATAATAATATGATTGGGAGGTTACCCAGTACTGGTAAAATGAAATCAGATTGATTGGTATATAAGTGTTTTAATAAAAGAAGGTTAATCACTAAACCTAAAACGAGTAAGGTATTTAACAATACTTCTACAAGTGGTGGATATATTGCTTCCCGTAATCTGGATTTAATATAAGCTCCCATTCCAGCAATAATTAAGAGGTAAATTCCCCATCTATGTTCAGGTGAAAAAACAGCACTATCTGAACAGCAATCATTTTCTTGTGTCAAATCAAACATTGATACAAATAGGATAGGCATCACTATGACAGTGATGATTTCCGTGATACCAAACCATGCACTATCCCATAATTTTTTTCCACGCTTTAAAAAGAAGAAAAAATTAATGAGGACTGAAGCCAAAAGAATTACTGAAACTACTAATAAAAATATAAGCATATTTCTAGGTTACTTTAGTAATGTGTGTAATCAAAATTGTCCAAAAGGAGTAATATCGATTCCTCGAATTTTAAAAACACTTTTCGAACTCACATCTTGTTTTTATAGTGATAATGTCCATTTTTTAGTGGTTCATAATTATTTTATATAGGTAATGTCCTTTTTTTTGAGCCTCTCAATTCTAATTTTGAACATCAATTAACCCTTACACTTTGAAACACTTTTACACTTAGTTTGGCTATTTCAAAACATAAACATACACTAGAGAAAACGTATTTTTAATATTAGGTAGAAGTTATTTACCTATTAGTTCAAGTATAATTGTTTACAGAAAAATTTATTCCATGACAATACTTTGAACCACAAGTTTCGGCTTGTGGTTTTTTGTATTGGGTAAAAGATGTTTGGTGATTTTTATCTTAAATTAAATTTCACAATAACCAATTTCAGAGCTACCAAAATTCCAACGAGGACCAGAAATAAACTTATCAAATAACTCGTGGGTCTAGGGTCGCCAGGGAATTTGTTATTAATCATAATAAAATGATAACTGTTACAATTGGGGAAATTCTGTTTCATATAATCGTATTTCTCTTGAGTATTGACAATCATCGCATCAGGGTCATCAGGACACTGACTATTTGCCGAAGGTGCAAAAAGTACGATTAGTAAAACAATATAAATACATTTTATGAAATAGCTCATTTGTAAACTGATTTATTTAGGAACTTACCGAGTCCAAAGAGTAGGAGAGAAGGGATACCGATATATTTAAATTCACTGATTAAAACTTCAAGTCCCCATTCACTGAAAAAGTTTTTCAGTCCAATAGGCGATACTTGAATCACTTGCCAAGGTAAAAAATATCGTTCCGAAGTAAAGGGTAAGAAAAAAGTAATTCCGTCTCCTCCCGTCGTCATAGCATCTAGCATTCCATGTGATGCTGTGCAAAGAAAGTAGAATAGGAAGAGTAAAAAATAATGTTTTTTTTCTTTTTGATGAAAAATGAATAAAATGATAATAGACCAAATAAATGCAAATAAGATAGAATGAGTCAATCCCCGATGCGCTAAAATATCGGGTTCTATGATTCCAAAATTAAAACATAAAACATCAATGTCAGGAAGGATAGCGGAAACAATTCCAATGAGCAAAGCCTTTTTTCCAAATGTCTTGTTAGGGAAAAGTTGTTTTAGTCCGATGATACTTGCGGCATGTCCGAAAGCTGAAGCCATAAGGTAATAGTTTTTTAGTCTTCAAATATTTCTTTGATACCGTAATTTATGAAAAAATGTAACTATTTAGCAAAGTCTTGCGATAGATGGGAACGCAGAGTTTCGCGGAGGTTGACTTAAAATTCTCTGCGAAACTCTGCGTCTCCTCTGTGTAACTCCGCGTTCCTTACTTCCACTCATTATCCTCCAAATTACTATCCATCAATAAAAGATTCGGATCAATCACTACACGTCCAATCTCTTGCTCAGATTCAATTGAAATTTGATTATGAATAGTTGCCACTTTTATTTTTTTTAATTCTACTAACTTATTTTCCAAATCATAAAATCCTAAAAAGATATAATCATTCAATGGCAAAGATTGATGTTGTTCATAACTCAAACCATCAGATTCATCTTTAGCATAATTTTTTTTACCCACTTCATTTTGATAATGTTTGGTAATATTAAATTCTACCGTCGTTTTGAAAGTTCCGTTAGTATCTTGTTGGGAACTCATTTGAGCAATAGAATTTTCATACAATGTGATATGATGAAACATATCTTCTACCAAATATTTCATAGAGTCAGGAGTAACCGCTTCGATGGTTTGGATAAAACCTACAGCATTTGGAAGTGGCGGTGTCGCATGTCTATTTTCTTTTTCAAATGTTGCAAAAGCATTGTTTAAAACATTTTCTCCAATATACTCTGCTAGTGCATAAAATTGAAACGATCCTTTTTGGTAATTCAAATAATCTTTATCTAATTGAGCATTGATCAAAGGTCGTTCATTGTTAGACTGCGCTCTTCCTTTTAAATATAGGTCGAGATAAGTCTTTCTTAATTCCTTCGCTTTTTCAAAACCAAATTCATTTTCTGTTACTTTGAGAGCGATATAATCCGCCATTGATTCTGTTAATAACTTTCCACCAGGAATATTTGCAGGGTCAATTCTTTTTCCCCACCACAAATGCGCAATCTCATGAGCAGAAGTATGAAATGGGAAATTAAAATTCTTATTCTTTTTATGTCCAACATTACATAAAAAATAAGTTTCAGAGTAAGGCACTAAATTACCATTTACCGTTGCGTAAGTACCTTGTTCGATAGCAAATTCAACTAGTTTGAGCGTATCATAAGAAAGTTTGCCAAACCATTCACTACAATAATCCAAAGACGATGACATGCCATGAAAGAAATGAGGATTGTTAACTTGATGGTCTTTGTGATGGTACAATTCCAAGTGTTGATGTTTAGCATCTGCAACTTCTTTGTTGTAAACTCCAGAGAGCCAGGAGATGTCATTAGATATTTTTCCATCAGATTTATAATGAAAATAGTTTCGATTATTTTCAGTCCATTGGCGTTGCAATTCTCCCATAGAAAATGCCTGTTGTTCTGCTGAAGTACTGACGACCGTTTCAAAATCTATCCATGCAGAATTATTGTTAGCATATTTGTAACCCAACATATCACTTTCAGAAAGTGGTGATGGAAAAGATAAAGTTTCCGACAAACCATATACCTTTCTTTTTTTCTTACTTCGTAAAAACCAATTTCGAACACCTAAAACTGGAATAATACTTTGAGTTAAATAAGTGCCATTTTTCAACATCTTACTATTATTGACTAATAAAGAATTTTTAAAATTTTCAATTTGTAAATCCATTGCTAAAGTATCCCCAGGTTGTAGCGGTTGATTTAATTTGACAATATGATAATTCAAATCACTATCATCGATAATCAATTCATGACCATTTTGAATATGGACAGTCGTTTGATCTTTAAAATTTTTACACACCACAATAGTGTCTATCGCTTCATCGACTTTATTGACATAGTATAAGGTTCCCTTAGCTTTATAATTTTTTTCATTTGGAAAAAGGTCAATATTCATATTGGCTTTTACAATAGTCGGTTGTGCCTTGTTATAAAGTGATTTGTATTTTTTTTCATTGACTGCATAACCTTGGTCTTGATCATCTTGTGTGAAATTTGTTTTAGAAGCATAATTCTCTTGATAGTAAATCGTCGAAGCCATACTAATGCAAGCAATTCCTAACAATGTTAATGCAGAAAGTACAGGTCGTGTTAATTGTTTTTTTGCAATAGAAAATTTTTCCTTAAAAGAATAAAAATATTCTCGTTTCCAAAACAAAGTAGCTCCAACAACCAAAACCAATCCAACCAACAACCAGTAAGTTTTAAATAAAAAGTAAACAGGCATTTGCGTTCCATAACCATTCAAGTCAGAGTATTCAAAACCTAGATATAGATTAGGAACCATATTGTAATGCAAAAGGCTATTATTCAAAAAGTCCAATCCTGTTGCTTCGGCAATACTCGGCAGCATCAACATCGTGATAGGAATCATCACGAGGATAAAAAAACTAAGATACATGTTGTCTAACAAGCTATGCACGAAAATCGCCAAACATGCCCAAATCGCAAAATGTAAAAATTGTAAGACATACAATTCAAATAAATAATGCCAAATTTCCAATCGAAAATAACCACTAAATAGTTGAACGCTAATTCCCGTAATCATCACCAAAGTCAAGAGTGCCCATTGGATTTTCAGAATGGCAAATAATTTTGACAACATCAAAACCCAATTCGGTTGTGGTGCAATATTGATTAAGCCCTCCATCTTAGACATTTTAGCTTGATAAATTAAAATGCCCGAATAGAGAAACGTAATTAAATTCACCACACTTGAAAAAAAGAAAACTGGAATCCTCAACATCTCTCCCGTAGTAGGTAAAGCACTCACGTCATCCTTCGCATTCATATCATATTGTTGGAACAAAACCATCAAACATCCTGCAAATAGAATCGAAATAAATTGCCAACTAAAGAAGATGTTTTTGAAATCTGCATTAGACAAATTCCAACTGGTTTTAATTTGATTGATAAAAGAAAAACTAGGATTGACCTTTGGAAGTATAATGTTAGGTAAAGCCGAAATAGGTGAAACTTCTTCTTCCTCCAATTCCTTTTTCTTCTTAGAAGAAGTACCTACAACTTGACTAAATTCAAATTTCCGATAAGTATAAATGCTAAGACCTGCACAAACTGTTACCCAAAATAATCTATTCAAAATCATCAAAGTAGAGATAGGAAAAGCCAAAGAGTTTTGTTCCTCCAAAGTCCAATACTTAGTGGTATACTTAAATACCTTATCTGCTGTAGGGTCTAGTATCATTGCCAAATATTCCAATTCAATACCCGCTAAACTTGCACCTATAATCCCTTGGAAAATAAACATCAAAATCAAACTGATAAATCCAACATAAATATTACGGGTAAATGCCACCACTGCAAAAAGCAAGATGCTAAACAATAACATATTAGGTAAGAGAAATAAAAAGTACACTTTCAAATATGGGATAGCTGTATTTTCTTTCAATAATGCAGGATTAGTAAAAGGCATTTCTGTCCCTAAATAAAGACCAAACACGATTAAAAAAACTAATACCGCGACCACTAAAAAACTACTTAAAAATTTCCCCAATAAATAATCTTTCTTAGAAAATGGATAGCTATACAAAACCGTATATATATTACTGGAATAATCTCTAAATAAAGACAAACCCATCACAGCTGGTAACATGAAAATCATCAACAAACTCATAAAACTGAGGTTCTTAATAATTTTAAATGCTGAATTTAAAATAGCTGGGTTAGTGGATGCATCTCCTTCAAATGCTGTTCCCCAAGCGGTAAGAAAGGGTAGGGCAAATAGAAAAATACCAAAGATATAAGGTATTGGATTTTTTGCCCAAAAGGATAATTCGTATTTAAAAATGGTGGTGAACATATTTTTTAGTTTTATGTAGCGGTTGGCTTTAGCCGACCCGAATTAGTTGTTGTGGAAAAATGATTTGGAAATTTTATTCGGGTCGGCTAAAGCCAACCGCTACTTCTTCCTTCAACTTCGAAAAATAATAATCTTCCAAACTCGGTTTCACTTCCACGAATCCATTCTCATGTTTTCCCTCTGTATAAATTTTTATTTTCAAACTATTATCTCGATTATAAGAAGTAGAAAGCACCTGATGCTTCAACTGATACTGCTCCAACAATTCAGGTTGAATATTTTTTGAAAAAACATGACCTTGCATTTCTTGAATAGCATCTTCAGGTAAAATCTGTGCGACTAATTTTCCTTTATTTAAAATTGCCATGTCGGTACATAGTTCGCTAATGTCTTCCACGATATGTGTTGAAAATATAACAATGCTCTTCCTACTAATTTGCCGAAGGATATTTAGGAAACGTTGACGTTCCTCAGGGTCGAGTCCAGCCGTTGGTTCATCTACGATAATTAATTTTGGATCATTCAATAACATCTGCGCAATTCCAAATCTCTGTTTCATTCCTCCTGAAAAAGAACTGACATTTTTCCTTCTTACATCTGTTAGGTTGGTTACTTCCAACACATAGTCAATTACTCTTTTTCTTTCTTCTTTTGAAGAAATCCCTTTTAGCTGCGCTAAATAATCTAACAAGTTATCTGCCTTCGTTCGTGGATAAACGCCAAATGATTGTGGGAGATAACCTAACATTTTTCGGAGTTCTAATTTATCTGTTAAGACATTGAGGTCATCAAAATAAACACTTCCTGAATCGGGCATTTGTAACGTCGCAATGGTTCTCATCAAACTAGATTTTCCAGCGCCATTAGGTCCCAATAATCCAAACATTCCTTTTTGAATAGTGATGCTCACATTGTCCAATGCTTTGACTCCGTTGGGATAGATTTTTGAAAGATTTTGAATTTGCAATTGCATTGTTTTTATATTTTTGTGGTTGACGGTTGATGGAAAACTGTTAACGGAAAAACATTTCTTAAGTATAAGTTTAGTTCGTCTGTCGTCAATCGTTCATCGTGTTCCGTTTCATATTACAAACATAAATCAAAATATAATCTGATTTTGGAATGCATGATTATCCACCCAAAAGTCATGATGAACGTCCTTTTGAAGGCTTGGCTTGCAGCCAAGCCTTCAATTATTTCCCATTATCACTCACTAATTTTAAAAATGAAGGGTTGACTGAAAGTCAAGCCTTCATGATGAGACTCGGACGTACGTCATGGAAATATGACCTTTCATCACGATTTTTTTCTATTCCTTAAAATGCTGATTATCTTGGTGCTATGAATTTTTATGAAACCATAGAAAAACGAATTCCTTTGATTGGCGCCGTGATGGCACTCTTGCTGACATTGGTGGGATTGCCAGCTGCAAATGCTTTTCCAGATGCGATAAGAGGGTTGAGTGGAAGCACTTGGTGGTTGACGATAGGTAGTTATGGATTTCAATTTTTTATAATTGTCTTTTCGTATTATTTATATTACCATTTGCATCATCGCGTTTTAATCAAGAAAGTTTTAAAGGAGCGAGGACTCTTTTTTTATTTATTGGGATTAGCGGTTTTGGTTTTGATTGTTCCACCGATTCATAATTATTTGATTTTACTTTTTCCAATGATTCATGAGCTTATGGTGCATCCTTTGGGATTTGATAACAATGTATTTTCATCTATCAATTATAGTTTGGCCATTTCAGCATTGGTCTTGACGTTTCCTCTGATTTTGATTATGGAATGGTATGCACAGCAACATCAAATGACTATTTTAGAAAAAGAAAAAACGCAAGTGGAGCTGAGTATGTTGAAACAACAAATCAATCCACACTTCTTTTTCAATACGTTGAATAATTTGTATGCTATGAGTTTGACGAATGATGAAGCGACACCTGAGACGATTCTTAAATTATCAGATTTGATGCGCTATGTGATTTACAAAGGAAAAGAAGAAAAAGTGAAACTGAGTCAAGAGATTAATTATCTGAGAGATTATTTGGATCTACAAATGATTCGTTTGCATAAAAAAGTAGATTTAAAATTTGAAGTCAATACGATAGATGAAAATGTAGAAGTAGTACCTTTGTTGTTTATTATTTTATTGGAAAACGCTTTTAAGCATGGCATCGAACCTGCGGGAGAGACTTGTTATTTGCATGTTGAAATTTTGCAAAATAAAAATGAATTAATTTTTTCTTGTAAAAATTCGGTAGAACCAGATATTGATAAAACACCTAAAGGTATTGGTCTGGAAAATTTAAAACGTCGATTAGAATTAATTTACCCCAATCAATATAGTTTAGAAATAGATTCGAAGAAAAAAAAATATGCTGCTATTTTAAAATTGAAATTATGAGTACCATCCAAGCATTAATCATTGATGACGAACCTTTGGCTCATCGAGTCATTTTGGAATACGCTAAGAAAGTTTCTTTTTTGGAAATTGTAGGTCAGTGTTATAAAGCGACTGATGCCTATCATATTTTGGAAAGTCAATCAATTGATTTGATTTTCTTAGACATCAATATGCCGAGATTAAAAGGTTTGGATTTTTTAAGAACACTTGAAAAACGTCCGATGGTTATTGTCACTTCGGCTTATGAGGAATATGCTTTGGAAGGATTCGAATTGGAAGTAAATGATTATTTATTAAAGCCGTTTCGATTTGAGCGATTCCTAAAAGCGGTGACAAGTGTGCAAAATAAATTATTAAAAACTGTACCCGATGTGAATCAGTTGTCTCAAAAACTAATGATTAAAGTCGATAAAAAACTGATTCAAATTGATGCTTCAAATATTCAATATTTGGAAAGTTATGGTAATTATGTCAAAGTTTGGATGGGCGAAAAGTGTTATGTGACTCCAAGAACATTGACAAGTTTTGAAGAAGAATTAGATGAACAGCATTTTATACGAATTCATAAATCTTTTTTGGTACATCGTTCCAAGGTTGTTTTTATAGAAGGGAATCATGTGACGATGAAAAATAACAATACTCTTCCGATAGGGAAGACGCATAAGAAGAAGTTGGTGGAGTGGTTGAAATGAAATCATTAAGCTCACCTGATTGGCGAATAGTCTAATCATATTTCGAACGTCTTTTTTCAAGTTCTTTACTTACATGAAACGGTATCTGATTTGAACTTCTACCATCGATTAATATTAAGATTAAAATAAATATGCCAAGATAAAACGCTTCCCAATAAAGGTGTATATCATTTGTCATTATATAGCTGCCGTATGCTAATGACATTGCTCCCAAGCTAGCTATAATAATTCCGATTATTTTCATTGTAAGTTATTTACTTTGAGTTGTAGTATTCATCATCCTATTCATTTTTTCTAATTCTAATACCTCTTTTTTATAATCTTCGAAAATATTGTACTCATCAATTGACTTCTTCACATTTGGTTCAAATAGGTTGGTCTTAAAAATGAGTACGTAAATATTATGCTCTGTAAAGGAGAGGAATTTTTCTTTTCCTTTAAAAAAGTTGGTGTAAATATTTTTGATTTTTAATTGAGCATCTGAATTTAAATCAAGCTTTTCTCTTTTTATATTCGAGTACAAGATAGAACCTGAGAAGAAAGAAGTTTTATCAAAATTGAGTTTCAACCGATGTCCTTTCAATGGCATGACTCTACTGAATTGTCTTCCATCGTCATCATCGATATGACTGTTGAGATAGCTATCAGGGATTAGAAGGTTTTTACCAGTCATTCCCGTTTTATAATCCAAACAAATAAGCAAAGATTTTTTCCAATGAAAATCCACTAAACTATATTTGTTGTTTAAATTTATAAAATCAACATTCGATGCAGAGAGGTTACCTTTTTCATCTTTTATATTAATTTGATGGTTACATATTGTTGAAAAATTTTTCAGCTTCGTATTAAAAAATAGTGACTGCTCAACGATACTTGTATTTTCATTGTTATGGTAACTTATGTTTTTATCTAGAATATTGGAAAGTAATTTTAAATATTTAGGTTGAATCTCTTCGAATGCTTGATTAAATGTTATTCTTTTTTTCGTTAATAAATGTAAGATTATAATTAGAGGAATGATTCCTACAAAAAGCGCAATGGTATATCCATTTCCAAATGGAATAGATATAAAAGCAATGATGACATAAGTAAATATTATGGATTGTGAGATGTTTAAATGTTTGTCAGATGTTTTTCTAACAGATTCTAAGTTGGGATTTTCTTCTTTAAACTGGTTGTAAATATTTTCTATTTCAGTCATATATGTTTAACTCTCCGTTAGATGTTTTCAAAATTAACCGTTTACACATAGATATTTGTTGATGGAATGAATTCTTTCTGTTTGTATAATAAGTTTGATGAAAAATTCAAAGTGATGCTTATCAGCTTTGCCTCTAAATCCCTTTTATCCTTCTAATCAAATTCCTAAAATTCTTAACAGGACCTTTTTGTTTACTAGAGAAATCAATTTTAATATTTTCTTCTTCTAAATGTTTGTCATTTAAACTAAGCGGGTAGATGAATTCAGGAACGCCATAAAAATTGACAGGCCCATATTTGATTGCATAGATTTTTACATTACCATTGTTATCTGTTTTTATTAAAGGAAATCCTTGAGTGTATTCCAAGTAATATTTTACCAACCTATTTTTACCAAGTTCTTCAATGACTTCATTCGCACTGGCTTCATATTGGAAATCAATTTTATCTCTTTTGTCAAATAAACTATAGGTGCCGATATAAAAACCATTTTTAGTTTTGGCGATACCATGCCACAAAATAGAATTGAATGCAGTAGGGGAGACGATCAATTTTTCATATTCAATATTTTGTTTTTCTAAATCTTGAACAAATTGTTTATTCGCAATTCCTTTGGACGCAAAAGTCCAAACAATATAAAAGGTAGATAATGCCAATGTCCATTTGATGATGCGTTGACGATTAATATTATTTTTGTTTTTAAATAACAATGTAATTACACCAATCAATAAAACCAAAGTATAACAAGGGTCAAAGACATGAATATTGTTGGTGGAAAATAAATGTGCATGAAAAGGACTGAAGAGTTTGGTACCATAAGTCGTACACCAATCCAAGAGAGAATGAGTCATGATGGCTAAGAAAAAAGCAAGTATCCAATTCCTATGAGAGTGTTTCTTTTTATACCAACGATGAAAAAGAGTCCCTAATCCAATGCTCAACAATACTGCAAAAATAATGGAATGCGATACACTTCTATGTACCGTCAAAAATTCAATATCACTAAAGAAGGGGGCAAAGAAAACATCCAAATCTGGAATCGTTCCAGCTATAGCACCGATTAACAAGGATTGTTTTCCAATCTCCTTATCTTTTACAACTGCAAAAGTTGTCGCCCCTAATAATCCTTGCGTTAATGAATCCATGTTATTTGATAGCTTTATTTTATTCTACGATAATAACTTATGAAAGGATACAATTTCTAAACCAACAAAACAAGGACTTGACTAGAAGTTATATCCTCATTCTTCTAGTTTTCTTTCGCGAATATAAATGAAATTAGAATAAAGGCTAATTGATAAATTAGAAAAAATGTCTACTGGGATTAAATTATATTTTAATACTTTTACATATTACTACGAAATGTTATTTATAAACATGCTCAAAAAAACTCATGTATGTATTTCTCTAAATTTACTACCTCATTAGACAAATATAATTTTCAAATTTTATAAGAGGTAATGATTATAGAGATTTCTCAATTATATCCTCCAATATACTATAGAACGATTAATTCTATTTGGAGTGTTTCCCCTAAAAGATTTATTATTAATTCAAAATACCTAAACTCTGTTTATGAAAACCAGTACCCCTTTTAGATATTGCATGAAGCAACTACTCATCCTTAATTTATTTTTTATTCTATCTACCTATTCCTTAATTGGTCAGAGTGATATTATCTCTTGTGGTCACGACCAAGAGAAAGAGCGACTTCTAGCAGAAGACGAAGATTACCAATTGAAGAATAAAGCCTTCGAGCAGTATTATCAGAATGTTGTGAAAAATGGACTGGGTCAAACGGAAAGTTCAGTCGTGCATACCATTCCTGTAGTCGTTCATATTGTACATGATAATGCACCTCTTGGTTCTGCTGCTAATCCAACTGACGCCATGATTCAGCAAGAAATAGCACAAGCTACCGAACGATTTAGACACAATCATGCTAGCGCAGGTACTTACTCCAATCCATTTTATGGAGCAGATAGTGAGATAGAATTCTGTCTGGCAGGTACCGACCCCAATGGTAGTTTTACCACAGGTATTGTTAGACATAATGATGGAGCCAATTCCGTTGGTCCATATACTACCTATGGATCTATCTTTAATGAATACTATTCTTGGGATACCGATAATTATTGTAATCTTTTCATCATGACTGATCTGACCAATGCAGCAGGAGTCTATATGGGAGGATTTGATTTTACAATTTATAATTCTACTTCATTTTGGGAGGGACTTATTGCTCATGAGCTGGGTCATTATCTTAGCCTTGGTCATACCTTTAATGGTTGTCCAAATAATGATTGTACTACTGATGGAGATTTGGTTTGTGATACGCCACCCAAAGGGGTATCTGGATATGCAGGTGGGACTTGTGCAGTCCCTGCTAACTCTTGTACAGCTGATGAAGATGATACTAGTACTAACAATCCTTATCGATCAGTTAGTCTGGGAGGGATGGGAGATCAGGATGATATGTTAGTGAATTATATGGATTATACGGGAGGATGTTGGGATTCATTTTCCGAAGGACAAAAAACAAGAATGAAGGCAAACATCAATGCGAATAGACAGACTTTAATCTCCAATACGGTTTGTAATGCTGCTCCGATTTTAGCTAACGATGCTGGTATTGTTTTTTTCCAACATGATCAAGTTGATGTTTGTGATGGAAATATTACGATGACAGTTACACTAAAAAATTATGGTAGCAATACCCTTTCAAGTACTAATATAATTATTGCACTTGATGGAAATACGAATTTTACTTATGGCTGGACGGGAAGTTTGGCTTCACAAGAAGAGACAGAAGTTATCATTCTTCCTCAAGTTGTATTGAGTGCTGGAAATTTCCAATTGAGTGTAAGAACCAATTCACCAAATGGTGTATCAGATGCTAACGCTGCAAATGACAAACCAACTGATCGTTCCATAGAATATCTTGGAGGTGGTGGATGTGATAACTACCAAAGTTGCTCTACCTATAATCCCAACACTGCAAGTGGTGCTGGAAATATCACAACAGTAACTATTACCGAAAGTTTTGCAACAGCTAGTGCGGCCGACCAAGTTTCACTTTGTGTGTCCAACGAGGGGGACAATAGTTACTCACAAGAAGTATTTGATGTGTATGATGAAAATGGAGGTAGTTTAGGTCAAACTGTTTTTGGGTCAGACTGTGGAGGTCCGGCTGAAATTTGTTTTAATGTAAATGTTGCGACCTATAATAATTGGATCTCGGATGGTGTAGTATCCTTCGATTTTGATCCAGTTAGTACAGCGATTAATCCAAATCTGTGTAATACCAATCAAGCGTGTGTTACTTTGTATTTAATTAATAATAGCTTGCCCGTTACGTCTGATTTCTATGCAGATAAAACAAATATTTGTGCCAATGACATGGTGCAATTCATTGATTTCTCAAATCCAACACCTACTAATTATTTATGGAGTTTTTCTCCTAACACAGTGACTTATATGAACGGTACGAATGCCAACTCTGCCAATCCTTTGGTTCGATTTAATTCGGGTGGTCAATATACTGTTTCTCTAATTGCTTCTAATGGTAATGGTGGAGTAACAGAAACGAAGGTCGATTATATTAGTGTATCATTGTTAGCAAATGAAGATTTTGAAAGCCTTTCTTTTTGTAGTGGTGGAAATGATTGTGAAACCACAGTTTGTTATCTAGGACCTGTATGGCAGAATGAGCAGAGTGGAACGGTAGATGATATTGATTGGCGATCAGATTTTGGAGGTACTTGGAGTGATGATACCGGCCCCGATGTTGATCATAATCCAGGAACAGCTGCTGGTATTTATCTTTATTTGGAGGCATCAGGTTGTTACTCCAAAGAAGCCCATTTAACGACTAGTAATTGTTTATCAATTCCGAGTTCAGGTACGACTGAATTATCTTTTTGGTATCATATGTATGGTACAACTGAAATGGGGTCTTTACATGTGGATGTTAAAATTGGCAATACTTGGACCAACGATGTTGCACCTGCTATTTCAGGCGATCAGGGAAATCTATGGCGAAATTGGACGGTTGACTTGACAAATTATGCAGGGCAGTCGATAACAATAAGAATACGAGGAATAACAGGAACCGGGTGGCACAGTGATATGGCTATAGATGATATTGTATTAAACTTTCTAGCTCCACTTGCAATGGATAATTACTATCCTGATAATGATAACGATGGCTATGGTGATGTAAACGCTACTCCAACTCAGGTACTACAAGGTAACCCTCCGCCGACTGGATATTTATTGAACAATACAGATTGTGATGATAACAATGCAAATGTATTTCCTGGAAATACGGAAGTTTGTGATGGATTTGATAATAACTGTAATACTCAAACGGATGAAGGGTTTGATATGGATAGTGATAATATTGCAGACTGTTTTGATAACTGTCCGAACGATTCTAATTCCAACCAAGCTGATGCTGACGGAGACAATGTTGGAGATATATGTGATTGCAATGAGAATGACCCTAATGATACAGATATGAATATTCATAACAATCCAATTGCAAATAATACCTATCAAGCTAACAATTCTATTTCATCTTATGGAAAAGTACCTAGTACCAATACGGTTGTTTTTCAAGCAGGACATCAGATTGATTTAAAACCTTCAGGGACTACAGGATTTGTCGCAGAGGCAGGGAGTAATTTTGTTGCTAGAATTGAGAATTGTAATCCTTTGCCTTCCCCGGATCCTTTAGTCATTATAGATGAAACAGAAGAGGTTGAAGCATTCGTGAAAATTAATGATGAAGAAATTATAACTAAAGAGGCAACTGGTCAGATCAATATGACTGTTTATCCAAATCCTTTTAAAGACAATGCAAACATCACTATAACACTTCAAGAAGCAAGTCCTTTTAGCTTGTCTTTATATAGTTCAACAGGTCAACTAAAAGTGAAATTACAAGATTATACTTTAATGGAATCAGGTTCGTATAGTTTTGAATTAAAAAGCGAAATTTTGAAGAATGGACTTTATTATTTAGTGCTTCATACCGATAGAGACATTTTGACAAAGAAATTAGTATTGATGAAATAGGTTTGATATTCAATGATCAACTCATAGTTCTTTTTTCGAAGAACTATGGGTTTTTAATAAACGAAAATGGAAGACTTAATTTTAGTGACAATAATATTATGTGGTACGGTACTAGATGACGAATTAGCTGGATTGGTTAGAAATAATAATTTTTCTGAGAACAGGTTGTTTAGTAAATTAGATTTTAACAATAAAATTACATTGTTGAAAAAGTTACTCAATTCCATGAATGGTAATGTCAATATAAAAAAGGAAACGAAGGATACTACCACCATTTCTATTACCATTCCAAATGTATCGACTAATTCAAACTCCGAAGATTGGTCAACAGACATCAGAAGAAGAGCTCAACTGTTACCTAATCGAAAAGGAGCTTTCATTAATTCAGTTAGGAACATTATCGAAACAAAAGTAGGAGAGGAGTCTTTTGGAATCCAACAACTTTGCAAAGAAGTGGGACTCAGTCGTTCGCAATTGCATAATAAGATTAAAGCTGAAACAGGTTTATCCACTTCAATTTATATTCGTTCAGTTAGATTAGAAAAAGCTAAATTTCTATTAGTTCAGACCGAATTAAACATCTCAGAAGTAGCTTATTCAGTTGGATTTAAAGACCCTAGTTATTTCTCACGATTGTTTGTTGAAAGGTATCATATTGCTCCAAGTAAATATAAAACTCGTTCATCTTTGAGATAGCGAGGTGAACTTGTTTTTACTTGTTACTTAATCTTGATTTCTCATTTTTTTTATAGAGATTTTTTTTTGTTAATAAAGAGGTTTAGTCAGAGATGATTAAGCCTTTTTTGTTTTGTAAATAGTTTGTTATATAATGGCTATCCCAACAAGTGGAGTGATGGTAATTAAAGTTTTAGTGTGATTTTATGAGAAAATATTATATGACTATTTTAATTCTGAAAAAGAAAATAGTTTATCTTAGATTTTTTACTAAAAATATAAATATGAAAAAAGCACAATTATTATTTCTATTAATGTTTGTTGGTACCTTGTCTTTTGGACAAATGCTAAGTTCAGGAAAAGCGGTCAATGAATTAACTGTTAAATATATCGAGGTAAGAATTAGAGCTAAGAAAACGGTAAGTGTAAATTATGGTCAAAAAGGAGGAAGGGATGATTTAGTTACTAAAGAGCGAGAAAAGTTTTTCTTTAACAATGATATACATATCATTAATTTCTTTTATGAGAATGGCTATGATTTTCTATATCAAGATACCGAGATGGGAACAATGAGATTTATCATGTATGAAGAATAGTGTCAAAATTGGTTGAATAGGCAGTAAATATGGCAGCCAAAAGAAAAAACCCTTGTAAGCTGACTTACAAGGGTTTTGTTTTGTGATCCCACCAGGACTTGAACTTTTTAATATAAAGTATTGATTATAATATATTTATAAATATAAAAATATAATAAACGAAACAAAGTCGAATCAATTTTAGATATAAGTATCTATTTTATAAGAGCCATTCTTTTTATTTTTTTCTTTCAACTCTTTAATACATTCATCAACTCTTCCTGTATTGAGTCTTCTTCTTTCAAGTGCAGCACAAAAATGATAAAGATTATCATTAAAACTATCATCGAGATAGTACATGTTTTCAAGAATGTGCTTGTAAGCTCCACCTTCACTATGGGTTTCTTTTACAGCATAATAATGACCAATGGCTTTTTCATAAATATTAAAAGGGTTAAGGTCATTTATTTCTATTTCGCCTATCAATGATTTAAGCTCTTCGCTAATATTGAAATTCAGATTTCTTTCATTAGTTAACATTTCATTTAGTTCACACCATTCTCCTAATTTGTGATAACTGGTTGCCAACCAGAAATGATTATGTATATAGGAAATACCATAAATATTTAATTTTTTTATCATTTCACTAAGGCAATAGATCGAATCAGAAATTAAATGTTTAATGGAATTAATGTCCCTTTTATTATTATTATTATTTAGATAAGTAATGATTTTTCTTTTTCTTTCGTCAATGTTATCTGTTCTTTTAATTTTAGTTATTTTTTCAAGAAGTTTAAAATTGAATGTTGATTTATAAACAAGTTCTCTTAATCGGTTGAAATTATTATTTACACTTGTGAATTCATCAATAAAACAATTATCAAAAGTAAGGTTCGGTAATTTACCAAACTTCAATTCAATTTCCTTGTATAAAATTATTATTTCTTTTATATCTGCACTTGCAGCAGTACTGTTATAAATCATTTTTAATTGTTCATTATTATTTTGGGGACTAGATATTCCTAGTGTGTTTTTATATTTTTGTATCTCAATTTCATTGGTACTATTGTATGCTCGATAAATATTTCTAATTGCTTTTGAAAGAATAAGTTTATCAAGTTTATAAAAGATTCCATGCTCTATTTGATCACTTTTTATTTCATTAAATATATGTAGTATTTTTGTTATTTGAAAAGCATATTCTTTAAGTTCACCAGCTCTTAGATATGACATTGCTGCACAATAAATAAATCTTAAAGACCTTTCAATAGGTGATAAATCTTTGTAAAGCTGATTAATAGATTGATACTCATAATTTGGTATTACATTATTACTGTTTGGGTTGTTAAATGTTGAACTTAATACGAAATTCATGTGAACAGAACGGATAACATTTTCTATTTTTTCGGAATGATCCATAGATTCCTTTCGAGGATAGAAAGTTAAGATACAATCTCCAACATCAGATAAACAATTACCTAATGCCATATAAACAGATTTTCGTCTAATAGGAAATTCTTTTCCAATTGTTTTGTTATAAAATGAAGATGCCAAATAAAGTAGTCTTATTTCGCTTTCTTTCATTTCACTTATATCAAATATTGTATCATATGTATGGTCAAATTTTTCTAGTGCAACTCTTACAAGTAACTCTTCTAAACTCTTCATATAATATTTGTAAGCACTAATAGGAAAATACTTTAGTTTATAATCTGGATTCGTTTTAATCTCTCCTAGATTTTTATAATCACTACTTGTATCGAAAATATCAGAGGTATCTACCATATTATAGTGCTTACTAATGACTCTTGTATTTTGAATAAAAGCACTTTTATACTGCTCGGTTATTGATAAGTTTTTTTTATTTTTTTCTATTCTTTCACCAAATAAAAGCCCATTTTTATAATACAGTAAATCACCAATTTTATCCAAGTATTCTACTTTTAATAAGAAACTTTGTTCAGCCTTTAATAAACTTCTTTGTATGATTTGTTCAAATTGTTTGGTATTTTTTCTAAGGTAATGTTTGGTTATACTTTTAATGGAGTGTTTTTCAATCAATTGTAATTCAGCCAAAATAGGTTGATATAATAGCCTTAATGCAGTTGCAGCATTAGACTTAATTGGGTTATTAGAATTTTCCAAAAAGAAGTCTTCAGCAAAATCTTCAATCTCATATTTGAGATTTTCATAAATCAGTAAAGCATCATCATAACTTCTTTTCTTTTCATAAGTCATTCCTAATTTTAGTAAATTTCTGGTATAAAAAACAATATTTGCTTTAAGAACATCCTTGTCTTCATGTATGTATTCTACTGCATTTTTGTAATAAATTATTGCTCTGTCATACTCCTGGTCATGGTAATGTAAATCACCAAGGATATAATTTAAATATGCAATGGAAGGATCAAAAAAGTTTCTATTGCTTGAATATCTTTTCCTTGATTCATTTAGCCGTCTTCTATAAAGCCTTTTAATTTCTAAAGATTCATCAAGGGTGAAATTATATGCAGCACTTTCTTTTTCTGAAATACTTGAAATAAACAATATTTCTTTTTCAATTTTAGAATTGAATTTGAATTGGTGTAATCCACTTAGAATTTCCCTTATATGTGTTTGAGATAAAAATAATAGTAAACGTTCTATAAATGGACGTAACTCTGGTGCTTTGTTAATAGCAATAATTTCTGGAGTGAATTCCAAAGTTCTAAATGAAAATCCTGTACTATGAAATTTATAAATATGATTTAGGAGAAATGATGTTGATACTAAAAGTTTATCCCCAAAATCTTTTAAATATTTACTGACAGATAATAAGAAAGGATTGAACATATAATTACTAAATCCGAAAATGTACTGATCATAATATTTAAAATGAAGATATAATTGATTAGGTCTTTCCCCAAAAACTATTTCATTATTAGTTAGTTTTTCAAATTCAGAAAAAGAGGTTGAATTTTCCTTTTTATAATCAATTGGAAAAATAAATTCTTCTAACAGTTTGGTTATTTTTTTAGGCGAACCGTTACTTCTATAAGTAAGATAAGTGATAAAATTTTGTATAGTGATAATAACCTTTGTTCTTCTTTTTTTAATTTTTTCAGGACTTTCTCCAATTTTTTCTCCAATTTTTTCTTTTACCAAATAAGAATGATATGTTTTCAAGGATAAATCATTTATAGCATTTTGGCTTAAAAATTCTTTGGGAATAAGAAATTGGCAAAGATACCTTTCAGTCATACTTGAAATGTCAGATAATTTATCATCTGAAGAGTCTTTATAGAAAGAAGGAATATAAATAATATCATGAAATATACTTCCTATTAAAGAGTCTCTATCTGAAATATCAGCGAGAGCAGCATCATACATTTCTCTACCTGCTATAAAAATAAATTTTCCTTTAGCTGTATTAAAGAAATGTTTCAAGTTTGATAAAATTCTACCTATTGCCTCCTCTCTTTTTCTGGTTCCTTCTGTTGTGTAAGTATCAGAAAAATCTTCTTCTTTTGATGGAGCCCTATATTTTCCTGTAGGTTCAATTTTATCTAATTCATCAAAAATAAATATGAACTTCGGGCGAAGTTTAATAGCTGCAATTTTATCACATTCGTCAAGAATATTGATTAGTTCATTTTCTATATCTCTAGCTGCTGTAATTGGGAATATTTTTTGAAACTTTCTTTCAAAAAATAAACCCTTGTTTCTTCCTATTCTTTGGTTTTGCTCTTGTGCCACATTTGCATCTATTCCATCAATAAGTCTTTGAAGTCGTGTTAAGATTTGTTTATGACTAACCCCTGTTAATTTCCACCTAGATAAAAATGCTACAAATTGAAAAGCAATAAAATAACATATGAAAAATAAATAATCTAATCTTGGAGGAAGGATATGAAAATTAGGATGTAAGTCGAGTGTTTTGTTTAGTAAAACAGTTTCTCTATTTTTTTGCTTATTTAAAATGAAATTAGGAATTGCTTCGTAAACAAATTGTGAAATTTCATTATACAGTATGAAAATAAAATAATCTACGTGAGTTGTAAAATTCCAAATTCTTTTTTTTGTAAATATTTTGTTAACCCATGTTGAAGATGTATCTGAAAATGTGGATTGGTCAATTGAATCAATTTTTGAATATATATTGTTATATACTTCAGTATTATAATTTCCTACGGAATTTTTATCATTAAATTTTTTTTCTTGAAAAATATACTCAGCATACTTTTTTATATTAAAATTGGTGTTTAATGTTTCTTCTAAATCTTCAATATTTTTAAGTCTTACTTTCTCATTTTCGTAATTAATAATTGTAGCTGAGTCTAAAATTAAAACTGTAGCTGAATCTAAAGTTAAAACTGTAGCTGAGTCTAAAATTAATTGTTTTGTAAACAATGATTGGCTAGGAAAGTAAAATGAAATATTATTTTCTGTTCTAAAATCATTAATAATTTTATAAGTAGGTTTATAGTGAAATATAGTTAGTGAAATTATATATATGATAAAAAAGTAAAGCATTATCCATAGAAATCGTCTCATGGAATAAAATGGACTATTAATAGATTTATATTTAATGAAAATAGATTTAGCAATCAACCTTAGAATATCTTTTTCATTAAGGTTTTCTTGACCTAAATTTATTCTTATTTCGGTTATATGGCTATTATTGAAGAAGTTTACGATTTTATTAAAAACAGAAGAGTTTCTGTTCGCAAGTAATTGTAGAATAAGTATTATACAAAAATAGGATAGGGTAATGCCTAATAAATAAGCTGGATTTTCTAATAAAGACTGAACTATACTTACATTAACTAAACAAGAAAAAATAGCAATACTAAACAGGTATAAAAAAATTGAAGCTCCTAAATGTTTATTTTCTCTACACCAAAGAAAAGAAATACTAATTACAGAAAAGAAAAAAAGAAATAATAATAAATATTTATAATTGGAGAAAGTATTTATATAATTGATGTATTCATAATTTATAGTAATGATATTACAAAAAGATACCCCCCATAATATTAAGATGAAAATTAATTTTTGTTTTTTTTTGTTTAAGTTCCAATTTAAAAAATTGAGAAAAGTTATTGTGATGGGTATTAAGAAGATTAAAACTAATAGCTCATAAGAATTTTCTTTAGGTTTTACTCCAAAGTCAAGAACTGAAAATAAAAAGAGGTAAATTATAATAATAACAATAGCTAATAATTCCCAATACCATTTGTAAAGTCTTTTCTTGAAAAAATCCCAATTTCTGAATGTGATGATGATTGTGGTGTAAGCTATTATTAATGCTTGAAATTTAAAATAATAGGGATAGGAGTCGAATTTCTCAGCTTCTTCAATTTTTGGATAAAAAGCAACTAATACTAAAAGACTAACAATATGAATAAAAGAAGCCAGAAAATAATCATGACAGAGAGTTGATAGATAATTAGAAGTGTATTGTGGGGATTTTTTAAATTGGAAAAGTTCTGGGAAGTTTTTTATTTTTTCTTTAGCATTGTTTTTTCCATTTTTTATTTTTTTTGATAAAAAATAGTTTGTGGAATATATTAATAGTGTAAATGGAATAGCAACTAAAACGATGAAATTATAAATAAATGCCTGATTAGAAGAGTCTTTAAATACATCAAATACTTCTAAAACATCAAAAAATGAAAAGACAAAGACCGCTAAGAATATTCGGAGGAAACGAGTAATTTTAGGAGTATCATTATTCTTTCCTTTCAAGTCGGCAATAACCTTATTCACTAAACTAGTCTTCCCCATTCCCCTAAACCCCGTAACAAGGTATGCACCTGATTTCGTTTCGGAAAAAGATAAAATAGCTTTCAATTTAGCCATTACTTTTTCTCTACCAATAAATCTTGAATCTTGAAAATCTACACCAGACGGGCGATGAAAAAATGTGTATTCTTGAAGTTCAATGTAGATGTTTTTAATCTTAGTACCGTAGTCTTTGAAGTCGCTCATTATGATTGTGTTTAATCTGAACCCTTCTGACTTGTATTGATTAGGAGGAAAGCACTCTATTTGTAAAAGTGATAGGAGTAGGTATATTGAGAGAGCATTTTCCGAAATTAAATATTCTGTTTTCTCTTAAAGTAAGTATGTTATTGCCAAATATACAAAAATGATTTACATTTCATTGACTTTGTTAAAAAAACGAAAAATTATATTTAGTTTCAATTAATTTGTAGGACAATCTAAAGGAATAGGACTGTTTTGTTTATAATACGTGAAAGCATTGTTTTAATTTTAGAATTTATCTCCTATTACCTCTTGGCTTTCTTCCATGTTCCTTTTCATAAGCCTCAATATGTTCATCTTCATTCTTTAATGCTTCTCTTCTATTTGGAATACCTTTGAGAAGGATTCGAGCAAAGAAGCGAATAAATCCAGCAACAATATTATATAAATTGATTTGGTCACGTAACCGTTTGGAAAGTCCATCTTCTTCGATGGGGTCTTGGCTTATGCCATATTTGAAAGTATCATTTTCTTGAACATCTATAATCTCGTAAAGGTGGTGAGGGTCGTCATTATCAATTGAATTACCATGACGTTTTTTCTTTTTACTCATTCTCAATAATTTGCCATCCTACCTTATTACTATACGTTTCATAATTACAGGAGGGAATGTAAATAAATTGTTTTTTCGTTTTCATAGTGTAAGCAATAGATGCAACTGAAAGCAAAGCTTCAAAAGTCAAATCTTTAAACATCGTCTTTGAATCACCTAATATTTCTTCAAATGCTTCCTTTCCATTTGCTACTACACAGGCTCTAGCATGTAGAAAATTATCTACTGAAAAATACTCATTTTCTTGATAAGAATATTTACCCATATTTTCTGCAATGCTTCTTTGATCGAGCAGAAATAATTTTTGTGAAAGGATTTCTTGAAAATTATAGATATGTCCTACTGGCAAGGAAGATAATTTTTGAACCAAAGGCGCAATAATCATTTGATTATCTTTTTTATCCCAATCCAATAAATTTACGATTTCCCAAAACTCTGATTCCTTCATAGGTTGAAAGTCAGGTTTAGGATTGATGAATATCTCTAATTCAGCATCGCCGTATTTTTCTTGCATATCTTTTATAAATGCAGGACTCAATTTGTGAATAGGAATTTTAAATGATGCGTTCATAAGTAAAATGATTTTTATCAAATATCGGAAAAAATCAGTTATGATGCTAATTATTATTTTAACCTCTCTCAATAGGGCTTTGCTCCAATCAAACTAACACCAACTGATCTTGCATCTTTGGGGAATTTTATTTTATATTTTTTTTCTATTGACTGATTGGGTTTAATGTATTCGTAAACTGTTTTTTGATAAGTTTTTATCAATTTTTTGGTTTTTGAATAACAATTTATTTCCAATACTAGATCTTTGAATATTGCCAATGTAGCATTATTAGTTATTTTGATTTTTACTTCATGTTTACCTCTCAATAATTTAAAATTAGTATTATAGTTAATAGCAAGATAATTCCAATACTTACTTCTTTCTTTACGCAATAATTTCAATCTTAAATCCCCTTCATCGTTTTCTTGTATGGTTTTTATTTCCAATGCGCTATCTGTTTTTTCTTTTTCGCTTTGAACTATTTGCATTTTTTGCTCATAAACTTGTGCAATACTATCTGCAATAATTTTTTCTCTTTCTACTCTTTGCTTCTTTAACTCAGCTTCTGACTGACCACAAGAAAAAAGAAAGAAAATTGATAACAATAAAAATGTAAAACGGATAAAAGAGAATTTTTTAAAAATCATATGAGAAAATTTTGATGAGTTAGAAATAAAAAAAGGGCATGAACTTCCACTAGTCAACTAACAAGGCATCGCCAAACACCCAACGCAATTGAAAAAGCCAGAAGAACACACCCAGATGGGCGCATTCCAAGACTATTTCGTTGCGTTTTAAAAAATTGGCGATTTTTAGTTAGCGAAATATCTTGAAATACAATCTCATGTATTTCTTAAAAGTCTATATCTTATTTAATTTTCTTATAAGCTATTGTTTTACCCTTAAATTAAGTAATATGCGTAAATATCGTTTTTTTATTCACTATAAACAACATAAAATGAAATTATTTGAACAATGGTTTCATTTTATGTTGTGTTGATTCATTTTTATTTATGGCTCAAAAGGGTAGGCGGATTTATATTCTTATTTCTAGTAAAGAAATAAAAGATGTTTGGAGCAATCTAAAACATCTTTGTAATGATATGAATTTGGAAACAAATCAACAGTTTGCTTCATACTCTAAACTATCAAAAATGGATAAGGAAAACGGATTACTGTCTTTCTCTGGAAAGAATAGTATTGAATATTCGATTTTGATAAAAGTAGTTCGATAATGAAAGTGATTTTTTTTTTCAATAAATAACATACAGTAGTTTTTTTAGGTCTAGCTTCTCAATGTATTATCTTTTCACTTTGTCACTTTTATAAATGATACGTAAACCTTCCCATCACTTTTTCTACTACCGAAAGTAAAAGGGTAAACTTCACAAAAGCATTTAAGGTATTTAGTAAAAGTGTTGATTTTGAAATTAGGATTTTGTAAATGTATTGTTTCAAAATACTCTTGATACAATATTTGTTTATCATATTCTTGCTCATTCTCTTTTTCTATAATCAATGGTAATAAGTTGTTTTCGATATAATTCGCAAAATCATCACTTGTATCACAAGCTAAAATACCTTGTTGTGAAATTTCTGTTACTTGTTCAGGTATTCCATTTTGAAAGTATTTTGACACACAAGAAAACATGAAATTATAAAAATCATTCCAATCACTTTCGTTCCAATCATCAAAAAATCGAGTTTTGAACAAATCAAATGGAGTAATATTCCAACTGAAATGATTAGAAAATTCAAATTCTATTTTTCGTCTTTTTTCGCTTCCACCTCCATCAGAATGAACATAATAATTTGATGTAATTAATATTTTAGGAGATTCTTCAAAAGGAATATTAAAAGCATCTTTATTTTTTCTTTCAAATCTTATTGCACCAGTAATTGAGGGATATAATTTTTCAAATTCAAAATCTTTTTTGACATCATCGAATAAAAGGATTTGTGTATCTAGTTGCAGTTTTTGAAACTTGAACTTATCTTTTGAATTAAAATTTTTACCATCTTCTTCTTCCATCAATCTTAATATAACAGCCCCCTAATTAGTCGGACAAGATTACAAAAATATTTTTGTAATTATGGAGATGAAAAAGACAGAAAAGGGAACAAAGAAGTTCACCAAAAAGGAAAAGCTTCAAATCATATCAGAAGCAAAAAAGAATGGAGTTAAACTAACGCTTGAAAAATACGACTTGTATCCAGCGACGTATTATTATTGGAAGAAGAAATTAGATCAGACTGGAGAGGGCGGATTAGATCACGGTGGAATGACAAAAGCCAATCGTTTAGAATTAAAAAATCTAAAGAAAGAAAATCAAGCATTAAAAATTTTGTTAGCAGAAAAAGAGTTGGAGTCAAAACTAAAAGATGAGTTATTAAAAAAAAAGTATCCCAATCTGAAAAGATAATGTTAGCAAAACAATACTTAAATAAAGGTTTGACAAGAGCTGTTGTTTTGTCAATAAGTGGAGTCACACGTCATCAATTATATTATAAACCAAAGGAAGGGAGAGCTGGACGCTTGCCAAGTAAGGTGACTAAATATAAGGATAATGAGACTCAAGAAATACTAGAGAAACCGAATAGTGAAGTAGTCGATGAAATCATAAAAATCAAATCAGATCC
>JAVCKV010475443.1:0-11906 GCA_032274145.1 Herpochondria borealis | reverse complement strand
TTTTTTGTTGCAAAACGCTATTAGAAAGGCTTCCACCTTCTATAAGCAAACTTAAATCCCGAACATTTATGTTCGGGTTTTTCTTTTTTTAAGAGTCTTTTTTATGGGGGGTGTAAACATTTCAGCCATTTCTTCCTACACTTTTAAAAAACTGCGACAATTCAGTCAAATTATTTTCGAGGCGATTTAACCTTTTTTGATGAAAATTTCTTGGAGAAATATTTTTAGACATAAACCCTTTAGTTTCCCACAAAGATAAAACGGTTTCTTTTAATATAGAATAAGGTTCAGTCAGGCATGAAATTGTCCATTAAGCGATTATCAGCAGCAATGGATAAGCTCTGTTTTGGAGAAAGCACTTCCAAACGAATTAACGGAATGGGAGCAAGAAAAGTTTACCCAGTACTTGAAAGAAGAAATACAGACGAAACAAATTCACAAAATGAATAACGAGAAGAATATAAATTACTAGAACTGCCAAAACAGCTCCAAAGTACCTTAGCAATCAAATAAAATGTTTTCATAGCAAAATCAGAATCTAGCTTACTAAAAATCCAATATCTAAATGATGTTGGATTTTTAATTTGTAGTAGTTTCTTTTTGTCATTACCACGCTTACCATCTTGCGACTACAATTTTTGATATTTCAAGTGATTCCATATCTAACTAAAAATCAAAGTATTAAAAATTTTAATTCAAAAAAATAAAAAAAGTATATTTTACTTACCACAACTACTACACTACTACTATATATATAACTTATTAATATATAGTATATTAATAGAGTAATAGCATAACTATTTGTGGTTGTTGTGGTAGCTGTGGTAATGTGGTAGCAACAAAACCGAAAAAACTAACTAAAACAATCAATACCTTTTCAATATCTAGTAGCTTTTTTACTAAATCAAGCGAATAAATGACTAAATAAAACTAATATTGATTAGTGAAGTCATTAATGTTTAAAATCATTGACTACCTTTTTTTAACATCATAGGATATTTAACTGTTAAAGAAAAACTTTTTGTATTGAGTAGAATAAATTATAATAGAGTGTATTTCGTCGATAAAATTTGTGTTTTATCGAAATAATAAATTTTAAAACATATTTTTTTATAGGTTTATATCTAATGAATGAATTTTAATTAGAATTAATTTAGGTCATATGCAAAATTTCGGGAATTTATCTAAATGGAGGGATGCGAATTTTAGAAATCATTTTTTACCCATTTTTTTAAAAAGTTGTCGTTCCTCCATTATTGATTTAGAAGAGAACTTATTTTTAGAAAATTGGGATCATTCAAGGCACCTTATTCATAAGTTAGTTGGCACTTTGAGTGCGGTGGGTGATGAAGAACTCGTTCAAATACTAATAGAAGTCAAAGAAAAAATTAAAAAACAAGATTATAGTTTGGCTGTAAAGATAAATGAATTTTATGAAAAATATATGAATGCTGAGCGCTTACTTAAATCAAATTATCCTAATAAATTTTCTTAGATTAGATACTGAATGTTTTATCTCACCCGAAGAAAAACGCGAAAGAAAGTTGTTTTTATTATTGATGACGATTATTCTACCGCTTTTCTTATCAATTACCGGTTAAACAATTTAGCAAAAGTAAATCTAGAAACTTATATTTTTAGTTCTGTTGAAAAAGCATTAAAAGATATATCGATTAAGCCTGACATAATTATTCTTGACCATTATTTAAAAAACACATCAAGTTTGAAAGGCAGTAATGTTTTAAATGGAATTGATTCTCTCCCATTAATATTAAAACACCATTCAAAAGTTTCTATTGCCATCATATCATCTCAATCTGATACATCTCTAATTTCTAAAGCCTATAAGTTTGGAGCTAAAAGCTACTTAGAAAAAAATAGCACTGTTACGCAGAGAGCAGTAACATTTGTAGAAGAAGAAATTGAGCTAAAACGGAAAAAGAATTTGGGATTTCTAAACTATTCAAAAAGGAATTAGTTAACCTGTGACGTATTAAAACATAGAAAAATATCTTTCCTATGATAAAATTAGTTGATTGGCCTATAAAAAAGCAGCTAGAGCAAAAAATAATGCTATTTAATCTTTAGTTTTATTAAAAATTAGTTAAAATGCAAGTAGATATTTTAAAACGTAATAACGTTAACATCATTGGAAAAGGAGAAAAACCACTTTTGTTTATGCATGGTTATGGTTGTGATCAGAATATGTGGAGGTTCATTACTCCGGCATTTGAAAAGGATTATAAAATTGTACTAATTGATTTGGTAGGTTGTGGGAAATCTGATGAAACAGCTTATGATTTTGAAAAGTACAATAAATTAAAAGGATATGCTGATGATGTTTTAGAAATATGTGACATATTAAATTTGAAAAATGTGATATTAATTGGGCATTCAATTAGCGCAAATATCTCGATATTAGCTTCGTTGCAAGCCAAGGAGCTATTTGAGAAATTAATATTGATTTGCCCTTCACCAAGGTTTATTAATGATAAAAACTATAACGGAGGCTTTAATGAAAGTGATATAAATGAATTGTTAGAAACAGTAGAGTCTAATTATCTAGGATGGTCTAAAGCCATTTCTCCAGTTATCATGTCTAATGCTGATAAACCAGAGTTAACATTGGAGTTAGAGGAGAGTTTTTGTAACAATAACCCTGAAATAGCTAAACATTTTGCAAAAGTTACTTTTCTTTGTGACAATAGAAAAGACTTGAAAAAAGTAAAAACTAAAACACTCATTGTACAAAGTGAAAAAGATAATCTTGCAGCAGTAGAGGTGGGAAAATATGTCCATCAACAAATAGAAAAAAGTACATTTTCTATTTTAGAAACAAATGGCCATTGTCCTCATATGAGTAATCCCAAAGAAACAATTCAAGTTATTAAACAATTTATACTTTTTGATGCAAGTAAATGAACTTAAAGTTGACTACAAAGAATTATATAACACAGCCCCATGTGGCTATTTATGTACATTACCGAATGGAAAAGTAATTGAGGTAAATAATCGTTTTCTCGAATTTACAGATTACCAGCGGGAAGAAATAATAAACGGAAAATATTTTACTGATTTCTTAACAAAAGCCAGTAAAATATATTACGAAAGCAGTTTCGCAGTAATTCTTAAGCTTCAAGGTTCTGTTAAGGAGTTGAGTTTTTCGTTATTAAAAAAAGATAGTTCGACTATTCCCGTATTAATTAATTCTTCTGTGGTTAAGAATGAATTTGGAGAGAGTATTTATATCCAGTCTACTATTTTTGATATCAGTCAACGAAAAAAGTTTGAAAATCAGCTTTTAGTTGCCAAGAAAAATGCGGAAAGACTAAATCAAGAATTATTGGAGTTAAACGATGAGTTAGAGAATTTAGCTTATTTAGCAACACATGATCTTAAATCACCTATATTAGATATAGAAGGTCACTTTAATTTTTTAAGAGATAAAATATCTTTAAATGATAGTTCCTCTGAAGAATCCATTAAATTTGTCGATCAAGGAATAGAGCAGTTTAAAACTACTATTAATGGTCTTACTGATACTATTCGAATAAAACATTTAGAATTTGGTACAGAAAATACTTACATTTCCAAAGAAATTGAAAACTTAATACCAAAAATTAAATATCAGATTAAGGAATTAGGAGGTGTTCTAGACCTAAAAATAGAAAAAGAAGTACTTATCAGAGGTAATAAAGTTCATGTATTTAGTATACTTCAAAACATTATTGAAAATGCAATTAAATATCGTTCAACAAATCGCATTTTAAAATTAGAAATAATGGGAAAAACTATTAAAAATTTCTATTGCTTAAAAATTAAAGATAATGGAACAGGAATAAATCTAGAAAAGCACAAGGGTAGGTTATTTAAAATGTTTGATAGGCTAAATAGTACCGTTAATGGTAGTGGAATGGGTTTGTATATAAGTAAAAAGATGATAGAAAAAGCAGGAGGGAAAATAGAGGTGAATAGTGAAATAGGTGTTGGTAGCGAGTTTAAATTATATTTTAAATTAAGTAAATGAAAAAACTGAAGGAAATATTGTTAGTGGATGATAGCGAATCGACAAACGTATTAAATAAGAGGCTGCTAGTTAAGATGGAGGTTGTCGAAAAAATTTCTACTGCATTGCATGGGCAATATGCTATGGAATATCTTAGAAGTGAAGATGAACAAGGAAATCACCCAAGTCCAGATATCATTTTCTTGGATATTAACATGCCTGTTATGGATGGTTATGAATTTTTAGAAGAGTATGCTAAATTGCGAGAAGAGATGAAGGCTAAAAAAGTAGTAGTTATGCTAACATCTTCTGTTAGTAAAATTGATATTGAAAAGTCCAAGAAATATACAAGTGTTATGGGATATCACTTTAAGCCTTTAACAAAAGAAAAAGTATTGGAGGTAATTAAAGAAATTTCTTAGCAAACTTTTTTATAGTTTGTATATCTATTAAATTCTATGAATACTTTTTTTTTAGATTTTTGTTTAAGCCAAAATTAGACGAAACAGAAAGGAGAAATAAGATTTGGTATGACCTGTTCTCAAAGAGGTTGTTTTATTATATAAATAAACAAAATCTAAACAATATACCTAAGTATAAGTGCGCTTATAGGGTAAGAATAAATACTTAATTGTCAAGAAAATTTTTACTTGATAAATAATTTTTAAAATTATCGTTAACTTAAACATTTTTAACAAAAGCAATTTTAATTTCAAACCAGACTATGAAAAAATTAGATTCGATATTGTTACTTGATGATAGTAATTCAACAAATCTAATGAACAAAGAATTAATTTTATCTTTGAATTTAGCTGAACATGTCGAAATGGTTGAAAATGGACAACAAGCACTAGATTATATATGTTGCAAAGGTTCTTACAATGGAGTTGAAAATATTTATCCAAAACCAGATTTAATTATTACTGATATTAACATGCCAAAAATGGATGGGTTAAAATTTTTAGAGCAACTTAAGAAAATAAATAAAAAATATAAATCGTCAGATGGTTTTGTTATTGCAATGCTCACTCAAAGTTTTAGTTTTGAAAAATATGATGAAAGTAAAGATGGACTTGGGGCAAAAGACTTCTTAATTAAACCATTAAATAAAGAATCTCTAATGGATATTTGGGATAAATATATTGATTAAATTATGGAAGAAGAAATACTTAATTTGGAGCTATTCGAAGATGTTGATAGCAATACGATTAAAAAGTTGTTGCCAATCTTTTTAGAGGAAATCAAAAAGGATGTAGATATGCTCTCCACGGCAATCAAAAATGATGATTCCGAAAACATTAAACTTTTAATTCATAAAATAGACGGAGTAGCAAAAACTTTCGGTGCAGAAGAATTAGTCTGTAAGTTAAAAAAAATAAGAGGTTTAATTATTAATAAAGATAATACTGATTATTCTATTCAAATATTGACTGATTCTGCTATAAAAATAGAAAAATGCCTAGAAAATGTATTTAGCATCAGATACTAATTAACAGCAAAGTTCAGAATAATAACATCTAATTCAATTTGCAATTGACTTATTCGTGGATTTATTATATTTAATGTTAGGAAAAATTGAATATTAATAAAAATAAAATACCAGATTTTCAAACTCTTATGCTTCCAATGTTTTTCTATAGCCATAATTCCGAAAATGTAAGAACTAAAAACCTAAATAATATTTTTATTAATGATAACCTTTTGATAGATAGTACAATTTGGGTAGATGCTAACAAACCTATTTTTATAGCAGAATTTGGTTCCTTAGAAGGTGATACCACTAAATATTTCTCTCATTCTAGTTATGAAACCAATGGAAATTGGAATTTGAAAAAAGTTAATCATTATCATGGAGGTATGAATCTAAGATTTAGAGCATTACTTATAAAAGATCATAATTTTATTCAATTACAAGAACCTTTTCCTTATTATACAAGAGCTATTTTCAAATCTATTAAAAGACACCCAGAAGAAGCTTTACTTTTAGCTCCAATTTTACCTTTTCAGCATTGGACGTACGTTAAAGTTGTAGAAAAAATGGACAATAAATTATTTAAGCACTTAAAAGTGACGTTAGGAAAGAGGAAATAATTGATTAAATTTCAAGCTGTTATTGAATAGAATGACGAATCTTCTTAAATTAAAGCGGTTAATTTTGGATGGTCAATCCTTAAAATGATTATTTTTACTATCGAGCTAGCGTTTTTTGCGCGCTTCTTTAAACTTTATAAATGTTGATTTGTTACAAGTTTTGAACTTTAATTATTAAACCTGAATATCATTCAGATGGCGTACTACATTCTAAAAGACAAAGAACCTATAAAGGTTTCTCCAAAAAAATTCATTGAGTGGAATAATGCTTTTGATGAAAGGAAAAAGGTTGTTTCCAGGTTTAGATCAAAAAACACGTCAATAATTACAAAATTCTATGGTTATAAGCAAATTGCCAGAACTAAAACATCTGTATTTGAAACACAGCTAATCATTGATGAAAAACCGGTTAAAATTTTAGCCCAATCTAAAAAAAGAGCTGCAATATTGGCACAGCATAGAAAATACGTTGCAAAACTCAAAGAGTGTGATAATTCAAAAATGGATTTCCTAGCGACAATAGAAGGCTATTGACAAAAAGAATATAACGGAAGTAGAAAATCGCTTCTGTAACTTTAATGTATGAAACTTTTTTTGTTATACTATATTTTTCCTGGGTCTAATCCGTGCTAAAATAACTAATAAATATTATTTTCTTACTTTTAGTAGACTAACGAAATAATATTGATATGAAAAACTTACTTGCATTAGCTTTGATGATACTATTCTTTTCATCGACACTTTGCGCACAAAACTGGTCGATTGGACTTCATGGGATTGTAGATCAAGGATTAAAAGAATATAAAGATAATGTGGCTAATGTTGGACAAGGATTAGCTATTAGTGGCTTATATTCTATACCTAATTCTAAATTTAGTGTGGGAATGGATTTTGGTATTGCCATGTATTACCAAAATACGAATACTGAAGATCTAACAGAGAGAGGGTATAGCGGTGTTAATGCTGAAGTTTATGAAGAAGACTGTTATTATACCTACAATGCTTTTGCGCGATATCACATAGCGGAATATGGACCTGTTTCATCTTATGCTGAAGTTAAAATTGGAGGAGCGACTTACTTTACTGATAAACTGTATGATAATTTTTCTGATGGCAGTGCCGCTGAGTTTATAGAGGATGAATATATTGTGCATGGTACTTCATTTAAAACAGGAATAGGAGCAGGGTTATTACTTAATTTAGGAATGCTTCGGAATGTGCCAACAAAGGGTAAATTTACAATAGATGCAGGTTTAACTGTTAATAATGGGTCAAAAACTAATTATAGGAGTGTAAATAACTCAAGAAATGTCAATATTAGTAGTAGCGATAGCGATCGTTTTTCTAAAACAAACAATATCATTTATAGGTTTGGACTTTTTTATACTTTTTAAAAAAAGTATAATTTTAAAGACTTGCACTATTAACCATTAATGTAAGTTATTACATGCTGTTAGTTTTTTGTAGTAGCTAACTTCCAGATGAAAACGATATCTTTTAACGAAAGGATAATTTGGGTTAAATCATATTTAGTAAAAAAAATACAGGAGAAACTGATGATTCTATCGATCCATAAAATTTGAAAAGCTTTCACTTTCAATCATCACTTTTTTATATCTTTATCATGAATTTAAAGTCAGTATTTAATTTTGTTTTATAAAAATCAATCATATATTTGCCAAATATTATTTTGAAATATGTATGAAATTAGTTTTAATATGATCCAGTTAGCAACAAACTTGTCATGTTGTTGTATGTGTTCGTATGCAAAGGTTTTATATCATTAATATAAATTATTAAGTAATGAAAAAAGCCTTTCTTTTAACTGGAAAGGCTTTTTTTGTATTAAAAATTAAAAGAAAATAAAATAGTAACGAAATGCAAAGTTTTAGAACAGAACTAGAAAACCCTATTGTAGAAAAAGATATTATTGAATTAGAGCGTAAGATTCAATTGTTTAAAGAGGGTAAAGTTGATGAAGAAAGGTTCAGAAGTCTTCGTTTAGCCAGAGGAATTTATGGACAAAGACAATTAGGTGTCCAAATGATTCGAATTAAATTACCTTTTGGAAAGATTACATCAGAACAGTTGCATCGTATTGCAAATGTATCAGATGAATATTCTCGAGGAAGATTACACATTACAACACGTCAAGATATTCAAATTCATCATGTTAATTTGGATCGGACTCCTGAGCTTTGGGCGGAATTAGAAAAAGATGACATTACTATTCGTGAAGCATGTGGAAATGCTGTTCGTAACGTTACAGCTTCAGAAACTGCAGGTATTGATGTTAATGAACCTTTTGATGTGTCTCCATATGCAGATGCGGTTTTTAAATTTTTCTTAAGAAATCCAATAAGTCAAGAGATGGGAAGAAAATTTAAAATTTCTTTCTCTTCTACCGATGAAGATACAGCACTAGGCTTTATTCATGATATCGGTTTTATTGCAAAAACTAAAGATGTTAATGGTCAGGTAATTCGTGGATTTAAGGTTTTGTTGGCTGGAGGACTTGGCTCACAACCAAGACATGCAGATGTGGCGTATAATTTTTTGGCAGAAGATAAAATTATTCCGTTTATTGAAGGAGTAATTCGTGTTTATGATAGGAATGGAGAAAGAGCGAACAGAAATAAAGCGCGTCTAAAATTTTTATTAAAAGACCTTGGGTTAGCTAATTTTCTATCGTTAGTTGAAGAGGAGCAAAAAGCAGTTGCAGATTCATCTTACACAATCGATACATTAGAATTTGAAAAACCAATTGTTCTAAACAAAATTGAAGTTCCTGCAACATCTATTACTAACATTGAAGGTTATGAAGCTTGGAAAAAGTCAAATGTTATCAAACAAAAGCAAGAAGGATTAAATGCAATTGGAATAAAAGTGTTTTTAGGAGATTTCTATACCGATAAAGCACGTTTATTGGCTGACTTAATTCGAGATTTTGCAGGAAATGAGATTCGATTAACGCTTCGTCAAGACATGTTAATTAGACATGTTAAAGATGAATTATTACCATTTTTTTATGTCGAATTGGAGAAATTAGGATTTGTTGATTTAGGTTACAATAGTACTCAAGATATTACAGCTTGCCCAGGAACTGATACGTGTAATTTAGGTATTGCAAGTAGCACCGGAATAGCAAGAGAGTTAGAACGAGTATTAAAAGAAGAATATCCAAAATATTCAAATAATAAAGATATCACAATCAAAATAAGTGGCTGTATGAATGCCTGCGGTCAACACAATATGGCTCAAATTGGTTTTCAAGGAATGTCTGTAAAGTCCGGCGGATTGGTCGCTCCTGCTTTACAAATATTGTTAGGTGGTGGTGTATTAGGAAATGGCGAGGGTAGATTTGCAGATAAAGTAATTAAAGTACCCAGCAAAAGAGGGCCAGAATCACTTCGTTGGTTATTGAATGATTTTGAAAAAAATGTGTCGGACGGAGAGTCTTTTTTAGAATATTATGATAGACAAGAGAAAAAATATTTTTATGATCTATTGAAGCCATTATCAGATGTAACCAACCTTACGGAAGAAGATTTTATTGATTGGGGGCATGATAAAGCTTACATTAAGGCAATTGGAGTAGGTGAGTGTGCAGGTGTTGTTATTGATTTAGTAACTACTTTGTTATTTGAAAGTGAAGAGAAGATGGGACATGCCAAAGAAGCACTGGACATGGAACAATTTGCAGACAGTATCTACCATTCGTATACAGCTATTATTAATACAGCAAAGGCATTATTAATAACTGAAGGAGTAAAAACGAATACACAGTCAGGAATAGTAAAAGATTTTGATGCGTATTTTGTAAGTAATAATTTAATTTCATTAGAATCGACTTTTGCTTCATTTGTTTATCGAATTAAAGAAAATGAACCTTCAGAAAAATTCGCTATAAAATATTTAGAAGATGCAAAAATATTTTATAAAAAAATAAATGACTTCAGACAAGAACAATTGGGGAATGCTGAAAAAAAATAAAAAGATTAATAGAATGGAATTCCCAAAATTAACTTTAGTTGGTGCAGGTCCTGGTGATCCGGATTTAATAAGTGTTAAAGCAGTTAAGGCACTCAAAAAGGCAAAGGTAATTTTATATGATGCTCTGGTGCATATAGATTTGTTAAACTATGCTCCTACAAACTGTATTAAAATTTTAGTTGGAAAAAGAGCTGGTTCTCATAGTTTTTCTCAAGACGAAATTAATAAGCTTATCGTAGAACAGGCCTTAAAACATGGAGAGGTGGTTCGTTTAAAAGGAGGGGATCCTTTCGTATTTGGACGAGGAAAGGAAGAAATAGAATATGCTAAACGTTTTGGAATAGAGAATGAAATTATCCCTGGGTTAACAAGTGCCACATCGTTGCCAGCGTTGCAAGGAATTTCTCTAACAACACGGGGAGTAAACGAAAGTTTTTGGGTATTAACCGGTACAACCAAACGTGGGGAATTATCACCTGATTTAGCTTTGGCGGCCCGATCAACAGCTACAGTGGTGGTTTTGATGGGAAGAAATAAGTTGTCGGAAATAGTAGATATTTATAAATCCATCGGTAGGGAAAACCTTCCGATAGCTATTATTCAGAATGGTTCATTGCCTAATGAAAAAGTTGCTTTAGGTTCAATTAAAACTATCGAAGAAGTTGTAGTTAGAAAAAACATTGGAACACCTGCGATACTAGTTATTGGAGAAGTTGTAAATCAACATAAAGAGAAAATTTTCCAAAAAATTGAACATAACCTTTTACAAGAACACTCAAAAAATTAAATAATGAAAAATTTTGAAGATACGAATACCTTGTTCCCTATTTTTCTAAAACCTTCAGCATTAAGTATATTAGTTGTTGGAGGGGGATATGTGGCGACCGAGAAACTTCATTTTTTATTAAAAAGTAGCCCAATTGCTAATGTAACTATTATTGCCCCAGAAGTTTGTAAAGAAGTTATTGACATGGCTGAATCACACCAATTTATTCGTATTATTTTTGAGAAATACGATGTAGAAGTTATTGGTGCTCATGATATAGTAGTAGTAGCAACTAACGACCATGACCTAAATAAAAGAATATGGCAAGATGCGAAAGCAAAAAAAGTATTGGTTAATGTTGCAGATACACCTAGTCTCTGTGATTTTTATATGAGTTCTATTGTTACAAAAGGAGACCTGAAAATAGCCATTTCAACGAATGGAAAATCTCCAACCTTTGCAAAGAGATTTAGAGAATTGCTAGAGGATACGTTGCCTGATAATTTACAAGAAACACTAAATAATTTACAAGAAATAAGAAATAGACTTACAGGTGACTTTTCATCAAAGGTGAAAGAGTTGAACAGGATAACATCAAATTTAATTTCTTAAGAGTATACCATATCTTCTCGTTTAAACTAATTCTTGTAGATTAATCAGTTTTAATGTCTTGTTTTCTGATCTTTCTTTTAAGACCTGATCAGTACTTTTATCTTTAAGTTACCAAGCACAGAGTGTTATAAGCTGTTTTTTGTTTGTTGCTTAAAAACCTAAACACAAACGCTGAGAATCTCATATTTAGAAAATTTTATTACCACTTACCCGAATATGATTCTCTCAGTTAATAGTTTTTAGAGAGTCTGATGATTACTCTATGTTTTCGTTTTGTTGAAACCAAATGTACATTAATCAGCCAACAATATAAAATATAGATGATGTTGGCAAATCGTTATTTTATTCTTATTCAATAATTTAGCGAATTAGAGTTAACGTTCCTTTGTAAACGGTGTGATTTGAGTTTATATTTTCTTTCGTCTCAACTTTAATTAT
>JAVCKV010475333.1:0-11907 GCA_032274145.1 Herpochondria borealis | reverse complement strand
GGACAAAAATCGGCATCCGAACTAGGATTCTTTTGTGACACACAATCATTTGTGCCCTAATTTTCACGCATGCACCACAATGAAATTCACCGCGGAGATCTGGCCTTCACTATGAAAAGCCTCATGACTGCATGTTTATATAACGATGGATGCCTTCATGTATTAATACTAATAAAAAGAACACACTTAAGCACGCCGTCTCAACCCTAAGTCGCAGGTGGGATTCAAATTTTCAAATCATTGTTCCTCCCAAGACAAAAGAGGCAAGGGGGCTTAAACAAGGTGCGCCGATGAAGTTGTATCGAATGTCTAAGCTACGAGCGCTTCTAATATTGGCTTCATAAGAATATCCTCCAGCTGTCAGCATCATATTTTTGTGCAGACAGTAATAAGTACGACACGGGACCGGGAACGCCACTATTGGAGAATCGCTGTGAAATAGTCCTCAGCGGTACCCAACGAATTAGCATTTGGTATCGAAAGAGCGACCAACCGAGGATGCATCTCACACATATGCCTCGAGTCCCATCAAATTGAAATTTTGTTTACAAGAAGAACAATCGTTCCTTGCCGGCCTACGCGGTTGCGGCTGCCACACTCCCGCCTTGATGTTCGAATGTGGGGCATCTCATACATCGTGTTGAAGCGACTTGGCACCACAATTTGTTGGAAACGCAATCAAGGCTCCAATCGAGAGTACACATAGTCGAATCATGTCTTTCGTGAACGGGGTTTGGGGAACACCAGCGAGAAAAACAGGCACAGATGTATACACACTGAGCTGCCGTGGATCTGGGGATGACACAGATGACGTTACAGACGGGGATTGCTCTGAATACGCGAACACAGGTGTTGTAGACGAGGAAAGCAGCGTTGCCCTATCGGGAGCCTACTACTACAATGTCACTCTTTCGGGTAGGGCACCCGATGATGACTTTGATGAATATGAGACCGCACCGAGACAGATTGTTGCAGAGGGCCAGTTGGGTGAAGCTTCAAAGTCTCCTGCAAGATGGAACAAGAACACATTGCTTCTTTTTGCTGTTGTCATGATGCTTTGTGTCGCTATAGCCGCAACTGTGGTTGTCGTGGACCGCAAGCTCGACGCAGCCAATCGACAAGGTGGGGCGACGACACCAACAAATCCCTTTGCCCAGTGCCAGATCCAAGAAGAGATAACAACGTTGGATGAAGGTGTCCAGGAGGCCTACATCGCGCTCAAGACATCTTCATTGCGAGATCATCTAGATAGCGACATGAATATCACTTCATGCGCACCAGCGAATAAGGCGCTTGTGTGGCTGGCCTTGGACTCCGTGCAAGGCCCAAATTCGACAGAGCTTTCAAGGAACGTGCTCACCCGATTCGCTCTTGCTTTTGCATATGCCTCCATGGGTGGAGAAGAATGGGGAAAGCACGATAACTGGTTGGGGCCAGATCACGAATGCACGTGGCATGGTGTTACATGCGATGATGAAGGCAACATCGATGCATTATCTCTATCAGCTAACATGCTTCGCGGAACGCTTGAGAGCAGACTTGGTTTGTTGCCAAATCTACGTATTCTGGACCTCTCACATAATGATATTGGTGGAACCATTCCATTCGACGAATGGACATTTTCCTCTTTGGGTGAGTGGTAACAGTTGACTGCATTGCATATAATGTCATGGGACAATAATCTTACATTCGTATGTCTACAGAGGCTTTATTTCTTGGGCAGAATAAGCTCGAGGGCACACTTCCCAATGCACTGGGGGAGTTGGAGTTCGCAACTTCCTTGGAGGAGCTTTCCCTCTTCAACAACCAAATCACTGGGCCTTTGCCCGACGTTTCAGGTTTGACAAACCTGGCGCACCTGGACTTCTCAAGCACATTGCTAAACGGCACGTTTCCAATGGCAGGCTTAGATCAGCTGACAAGCCTTCAGGTACTCAACCTAGTTCGAATGGTTGCTATCCAAGGAACTCTGTCATCATCGCTGACATCTTTGACAAACCTGAGGCAATTCATGACTTCGGGTGCATACCTGTACGGTTCAATCCCAGAAGCGATTGGAAACATGGAATCACTAGGTAAGGAGCACCGTATCGCTGAAATTCTTGATAGCCAATACTGAGTATGCTGTACTAACGAGAGCCATTGCAGAGTTTCTGTACGTCGGGGATGCTCACTTGACTGGGACGATTCCAACAACTTTGGGAAGTTTGACGAAGCTCAGTAAGTCCAGAACTAACAACGCTCGTGATCCGGTACGCCTGGACATGACTAACCATACTCTCTTCTGTCTTACACCATTCCCCACAGTTGAACTCGAGTTGCACGGCAACAGTTTCTCTGGGAGTTTGCCATCCGAATTGGGGGCTTGCACCAACTTGGAATTTTTCGATGGGTCGGAAAACGCCTTTTTGGTTGGTAGTATTCCATCTGAGATTACAAGGTGCACCAAACTTGAATTTTTCATGGTGTCTTCGACTTCCCTGACTGGGACGGTGCCACCTGGTTTTGAAAAGATGACGCGACTCGAAGAATTGACCGTGCAGTGTTCCAGAATCACCGGTCCGTTACCTGCTGGTATCTGTGATGAGCAGCCGTATGCCATCATCCGTTCTGACGAAGATCAACAAGGTGGCCAAGAGTGCTCTTGCTGCAAGAGAGTTTCGGGGACTATGTGCTGAAAGCTATTTACCTTAATTGTATTAAAAAAGAAACAGGGATCCTGTTTGTTCTGTAGAGATTGTAGACGCCATGTTCGAGAACGAAGGGTTGCCGCCCGTCGTCGTACATGTAGTCTACCAGGTATCGGTAGAGATATAATGCACATGGTCATCTCATTGCCCGATCATACACAGATATTGCAGCATGCACTCTCCTCGTTAGCGTTGTTCTCAACTAATTATTCTACGGTTGATCAAGTGCTCTCTCCCTCGCATGAGCGCCAAAAGAGCAGGAGGTTCCGTGCCTCTAGAATCACGAGGAACAGTCATCAAAACGGCAGCTTTCATGCAGGAGGTTCAGCTGCATCACATCTGAAATCCATAAGTAGTCGAATGTTTCCTGTTTCGGTGGAAGAGTCCATTGTTGGTCTGCTAGTAGAACGATCAGGAGGCGCGCTCTAGTGAAACTAATTGAACATACACTCGCAAGAAGCATGGGGGGATTATAAACGCCGAGAGATATTACGATTTTGACATCCTGTATTTTATTTCAAGATTGCAGGTAGGTGGGTGATCCCACCCCACCCACCTTCGTCGTTCGCGATTCATCAACTCGCAATGAATTGCCCACACACAACATAGAAGCCTCGACCTTAGGATCAAGCCATTGCAACAGATTTCCCGCTAGCTTCAGACCACTGCAAACAACAAGAAAGACACGAGTGAGCGATAAAAGACGAACACGTGATTCATCTCACAACAAAGGCTGAAATAATAACTCACTTTCAAAAGCTTGGCAAGCATGTCTTGAGGATCCACACTATCATCGGCAGTGACGAGAACTTTCTTGGTTTCAACATCAGTCTGGATCTCCGAGACACCTAAGGAACCATGCAGTCAGTTTGTGAGACTCGCGTACGCGTGCAGGCTTTTATACCTCTTTAATCCTTCCAATGCATCTCAACTTACCGTCCATTTTACCAAGAATTCTCTTGACAGCCGACGCACAGCCCTCACTACATGATGGACGAAAAGCGCTTGTGAGCGAACCTGTCGCGTTCTACAAACACCACACATTTCAACTCACGCACACACACACTTACCAGGTCATTCCAACGTTGAATTCAGTAACAGGCATGATAGACAATGGTGCTTATATCAACGATATGATGATGAGTTTGGTTTGATGGTGCAGGGTCCGTCGATCAATCTAGCCAAATCCGCTGTGCAAGATTGCAAAATGACCGATTTTTCTTTACGCGTGGTCGTGGTGGTGGGCGGGACTGTCAGCGCTGTAAACGCGTCACATTGGTCACGTGCCAGGCTAACATTAGTACGCCAGTAGTGTACAACTTTACTGCTACCGTCAACTAAAAGTGTCTTTGATGTCTCTGATCTTGTTTTGGAAGATATTCAACCGCCAACCACACAATTTTGAAACCACGATGACAGCACCTCCATCATCATGACATGCCTTTGCCTCTTGTGGATGCTGCTACTACTACTTTGTGGTGGTTCCACGACATCGGCGCTCCAGCTGTTGGCCAAGACGACTGAAACCTTTAAGCTGGCAGACCTGGTGTACCTTGAGGCTCGCCTTGAAATTCCATCGTGCCAACGACTTGTTTTGGATGCCGCTACTGGATCTTCCTTGTTGTTGATGTGCGAAAGCACACCAACGCTACAACAACGATTTGATTGGGTTGGAGAACTTCTGGTTCGTAGCGGCGATCCTCTTGACTTGATTGATCAAGTACGGCAACTTGATATTGCATCTCCTGGGTGGATCCTGGACTATGCTCGCATGACCTCTGACAGGTCAAGGGCACAACCAGAATACACTGCTAAATCCTTGCAAACTTGTGTCGCCCAGGCGATTTCGACACCACCTCAACTCAATCCTGCAAAAGCGACTGCCCGATTGCTCCTGGTGGATACCATTGACGAGATCTTCTTGGTGCGACTACAAGCATCGCCAACCGAGGATGAGGAACGACGAACCATTGCTTGGTCGTCAAGACCCTTCCAATACAGTTCCGCCATTAACCCAACAGTGGCTGAGATTATCATTGATGTGTTGTTGCAGCTTTCACGCGATCGAGTTCGCGGTCCCAAGTTGCTAGATCCAACGTGTGGAAGTGGTACCTTTCTCGCTCTAGCCTTGAGACGAGGCATGAAAGTAGAAGGTTGGGATGTCAATCCAGCATGCGTCGATGGGACGGAACGAAATCTGAAGCACTTTTTTGACGATGACAGCATGTGGTCTGTCCAACTGAGAGACGCTGCTGCTCCGCTCTACGACGACGACGACAACGACCCTGTTGACGTGCTGGTTGCCAATTTACCATGGGGACAAAACACAATTGCTTACAAGGATGAGAATGCCCAAATACTGCACAATATCGCACAGTTGTTGGAACCAGGTACTCCGTGCGCCTTTATAAGCAAGAATTCCCTGCAGCTTCCGGGCTATAACGTGTTGGGTGTAGCCACTGTTCCTCCCAAAGGCTTCGTGCTGCCCAAAAAGAGGGGTAGCGCATTACGCAGCAAGGGTACGAGCAGCAATTGTGTGGTGACCATTGCCTTGTCTCCGTAAAAAGAGGATAATACATGACCATGCTTGAAGCATGCTTCAAAAGAAAAGAGCAAGATCCGATGTTAGCGAGGATCTTGGACGAGAGCGTGGTAGATAGCGTCACTTCATCTCCACACGCAATCTTGACGAATAGATCATTTTGATAGACCTTTTTTATCGACCTGGCTAAGCATGATTGAAGGCGCTTGCCATTCGTTTATGTTTTTGTTTATTTTTAGGGAAATTGAATGGCGTCAGTCAGCTGTGGTTTTACTGATATTTGGCTCTGGCAGACCTGGCTGCGAATCCCTCTCAAGCAAGCTCTAAATGTTCGTTTCTTTGCTTCCGGCTTTATCGGTGTGAAGTTGGTTGGGTTCTCTCTGATGGACAACTATTGCTCGCCGTTCTCTTCTCGTTCTCGTCTACGAATCGTGACTCGCACGTCCCCGCCGTCGGGTCCTGTCACGTGAGTTGCGAAAAGACGACCTTGATCATCGATTTCGACTCTATACTCGACGCTTTCTCCGTCCTTGAGAGAGCGGAATCCATCCGCCTGGATTGCACTTTGATGGACAAACACCTCGGGAGCCTCCGCATCCTCTGGTGCCGATGACTTGATGAATCCAAATCCCTTGCGCGGGTTGTACCATCGGACCTTTCCGCTTTGAACTGCGGTTGAGTCCGGATTGGTGGCCGTTGCCGCTGGGGTAGCCTTCGTTTCTTCTTTTACAGCTACTGGGACGAGTTCCTCCTTCTTTGCTTCAGCTGGTGCAGGCGCAGGTGGCGCTGGAGCGGGTGGCTCCGGAGCTGGCGCAGATGCCTCCGGAGCGGGTGCAGGTGGCTCCGGCGCTGGCGCTGGTGGCTCCGGTGCCGGTTTGGGATTGAACCAATCAAACATACCGAGCTCTGTGGTCGACGCCGCCTTTACTGGCAGCGAAGGGGGAACCCATGCTTTCGTGTTTGCCACGAGAAACAAGAAGACTAGGAGCGAGCTGATTCGGGAAACGAACGATGGAGACATGATAGTGTATCTTCAAGCAGCCACTATGTCAAGCAGTGTCGAATGTAGCGATGAGGAATGAAGGAGTAGTTTGAATTTGTGACAATGGAAGGAATGGAACACCAAAGAGATCCCAGTGTTGGCAGTAGCAAGTAGTGAGAATGCTACCATCAAAAGATATTTTGATGTCAAAAGGATCTGGATTCAACATGGTACACGTAGATAACCGTTGACACCTCCGCCATAACGGCCTTCCGTCAATTCCGAAAGCGGCTCTATTTCGAAAAATTTATCGGTTCCAAGTATTGAAACCCACAGGGTTAAAGCTGTGCCTGCATAAAATTGGTATTCCGTTGGAGCCGGGGAGCAGTCCACATAAAAATGTAGACACATTTTGCACATCTATTGTTGTATCTGCAGGAACTGGATCTGTAGCACAATCAGGAATAGCAGCCATTGCTGGTTCTATACTCACAGTAATATTTGACCAATCAGCATCTGAACCTGCAAAACTTTGACTCAAAAACTTCTCGCAATGGGCACCGCCACCGCTGTCAGATGTGGCACCAACTCAAAGAGATGGAGGACTTTTCTGAGAGCTTGCCCTGGGCCAAGGGTGGCCAGACGCTCTGGAAGATTCTTATGGAACAACAAGGAACCTGCAAATGGACATTTTGACAGGCGTGCCCAACAACTTCGTCTCTACAAGGGTAGAAGAGATTTCCTGGCGTACCCAGGAGTTGGACATTCCACTTGTGCATGTTGACAAGGCAGGCCACTTGTTTCAGCATTATCCAGTGTTGACTGCTGGTAGTGCTACTTTTGTTTGGCAAATTTTCCGAAAGGGCTGTACCAGTGAATGCTTGGCTCATGGGACAAGAGTGTGTTCCTGATTGCTTAGGCTGCATTTGATGTTAGTATGGGGACAGGTGTGCTCCCCACTACTGTCAGCACTGAAGGGCAGCAGGATGTGCTCTCCAAATCAGCTCATCCAGCCAATTTGGCGGGCTGATGCGCCAGCAACAAGAACAAAATCAAGAACATCATGCGCCACCAGCACACAATTTATTTATTATGCTGTGGATTTATTGCCTAGTACATCTATGTGACATCAACCCCCTGGACCAACCAAAATCTGGTCATCACCATTATAAAGGTAGCTTGATCTCTTCTTCTCCATCTTTGGCAGTGATTGCCAAGAAGCAAGAAATTACCACTCTCCTCAGACCCCATCATGACAAAAAAACGGATGAGCTGCTCGATTGGATGAACTGAGACGTGTCTCCCTGAAACTGATTCAAAATAGAGAGTTTCATATGAGTGGTAGCATCAATAATGATGTGCCATTGGTCTCGCTGTTGTTTTAACGCGTTGGAAGCCCTATTACTCTAATTTTCTCCTAAAACTGAAAAGGGTAATGCTGCTGTGTGAACGCATCGGACAGCAGAAACGGACAGCTCTGTAGACCTGTGGGTGTCGTGGCAGGGTCTCCTTGAAAAGTTGATGAATGGCACTACATCCATTGTTTCCGTCCATCTCTTGTAGCAAGGGGTCCAGCTGTGTGTGCAATAGAATTTGATGAATCAGTGCAGCACATGGTACAGCAGAAAGAATTTTGGGGCCCTTTTGAGATGCCCAGTACTACACTCTTGTGGCTATTGCCAATGTTGTTCACAAATTGTACGGCACAAGAGATGATGGCTAGAATGACAATATAGAGGAACAAATGGGACGATTGCTTCAGTTACCAATGATGGTACCAGTAGTTACTTATCTCAAGAAGAGCTGGAGGAGAATATGGGGCTGCTGCCCCCCCCCCCAGGGAATGTTGCCTCTGCATTGCTTTTGCTTTTCTGCCTGACTAAGTAGGACTAGACTCTGCCATTTCATTTGCAAATCCTGTCAGCCATCTCCACGTCCATCACCGCACACTACAAGGTTCTGTTCAACCTCATGATACATCTGAATCACTGAGGTTGTATTGTGAACATGCATGTGTCCATTTTCCTGCTTCCTTGACTTTTGATCGTATGTGTAGCTCATAATCAAGAACCTCAAATCAGCTACAATCTTGAGAGCTGGACGAAGCTTCTTTCTTTTTTCACCAAGAATTCTGTCCACATGTCAACAAAGGTACGTTGATGTCAACATCCACAATGGAGGGATATGTTGTGAACGGTCACCAAGAAACCACTGTTGCCACATCACAAGGGAGCCAACTTTTGCAAAACTTCAGATACTTGGTACCAAATGTACCTTCCCTCCATACATATGTGGGATGTATTGAAAGCGATCTGATTCATGTTGTTGTTGTTGGAGGGCTCCTGTAGCATTATTCTGTCCAAGGTTCCCATGTCCCGCCGCAAGCTGTTGCGGCTGCTCTTGAAAAGTGTGTGAGTCGCATCACCAAATATCTGTTTGAGAGTTGCTCCTCCATAAAATGTCCACCTCCCCAATCTATTTGATGAGTTTCCCGGTTCAGAAAAATTGAATGCTTTTGATGGTTTCGCTGGAATGGAGTGAAGGGCTAGGCAGAAATAGGGCCGCTGATCAGTTTCCGCCATGGCTGGGGGGGGAGCTTTTGTATGACATTGAAACATGTTGGTTGAGATTGCTGCAATTTCACCCAAGATTAGGACCCCCCCCTGAAAGATTGTTGAATGTAAATGATTTTGTGATCTTCAAATTTTTGGATTTGTAGTCCTGCTATGGGACACCTCCAGACGGTACTAGTACTGAAAATCGACTAAAAATCGACTGCGGTAATGACCCAACATATCTGGAGGTGTCCTGCCATGGACACATCTGGATTCGGGGATGTCTTTGATGGAGTTCTTTTGCTTGATAGCCCATGTATGGATGTACAAGAACGTGATCCGCGGATACTTCTGCAACGTGTTCTCATCCGTGTGATCTATCACAGCTGTCTATCTACAGCCGTGATAACCTCGTGCGAACTCGTCACTATTTTTTCCTATTTCACAAATTTCACTTGACACCGACCGTAGACATACAACGGCAACTCATGGCGAAAGATATCGGCAGCATGCCCTCCCTACTGGTGGTATTAGCTCAGGAAAGATGGGAAAAGGGATAACGCAAGCTTTTGTGGCTGAAAACAAATTCCGAGTCTTCGGCACCTCACGGACACCGAGAGAGGATGACGGAGTATCTTTTCTCAAGTTTGACTGGTCAGACTGCTCCAAGTCCATGCAAGAAGTTCTGGCAAAAGTCAAGCCAAGCGTTGTCGTGATAATCACTGCTCTTTTGGCTTCGAAATCCAGAGAGAATGAAATTGAGCATGGCAAGCAAATGATTGATGCCTGCCAGGAATCCAGCGAGAACCCTCACGTTATCTTTTGTTCGAACATGCACGCAGAAGTTTCGCCGGAAACCAACGTTCTCATCAAGACGAAATATCACATTGAGCAGTATCTGAAATCGAAGACGAATGTGTCCTACAGCTCGTTGGGGACAACTTCCTTCTTCGAGAATTTCAATGATCCAGTCAATCACAACCCCTTGATGCGTGGAAAATTGGCGGATCTCTATTTGCCAGATCTGCCTGTCACGCATGTGGCAACACTGGACATTGGTAAAGCGGCGGTAGCCATGGCGAAAGATCCCAAAAAGTGGCAAGGCAAGCGTCTCGAATGCGTAGCCTCGGTGGATACTGGTATTGAATGCGCCCGCATCTTGTCGCAAGTCTCGGGTGTACCCTGCAAGTATCAAACCGCCTTGCCCAATTGGTCATGAAGATTCTACTACCACCTGCTTTCCAATTGGTACGCTTCTTTGAACAGCAGGGTTTCGTCTCACCGAATGTTGGACAATTGATCAAGGAATTTCGTCGGGTTGTTCCTGATGCCATGGGACCCAAGGAATGGTTCTCCTACGTTGGAAAATGGTCTGATGGGACCAACTTTCACGATCCACCGCCTGCACAACAGACTGGAAAGATTACCCTCATGATTGGTGCGGCTGTCGTGGTGTTGGGTGCCGTGGTGCTCCAGCGGCAGCAGGGCGCCTGAACGTTGGAAGCCAGTGGCAGCAGAAACAGTGGTCAATCTTCTACCCCAGCCAAGTAGATCCTAGTTTGGGGCTGCGTCCCCTCGATTCCATTATCATACGTACTTTTTGCTCGATGACGTAGTCTACGGAGTATTTATTGCGTTGAAAAGCAATCTACTTCTCATTGGCATCTTCTTAGCAGTAGCACATCCATCCTAGTAATGGCGACCCTTAATAGGCATACACAGTCTGACGAGCGTCCTTACCCGCTACTAGTCTAGAGTGTCAATTTTTTGGGCCGCTTTTTAGAATTTGTTGCCTTGTTTAAGAAATTCTCCTTCGTCAGCTTCCGTTTCAGCGGTGGCCTTGAGAATGCTGGCATAAAAGAGGGACAGGCAAAGGGGAAATCCCAGTAGGACTCTGCCCGCCGTGGCGGCAAAGGGCAACACTTGCGCCATCATCGCCATTGTCGCCACCACCAAGCAGTTCAAACATACTGCCCGTCGAGGCAATCGCCAAGACCATGGATGTCGATAACAACACAGGAGACGGCAAGTCGATCGGGTGCTTTTTAGTCTCTTCTTCTGATGTGGCAGTAGGACTAGCTACAGAAGCATTAGTAGATGTCATCACAGAGGCTGCAGTATCCTCCGATTCAGCAGCAGTACTAGATGCTGCCGGTTCAGCAGAGCCATCACCGTTATCATCTGCCATGAAGAGCGTTACAGTCGACGGCCTCTTCCAGCCATTGGGTAGTAGCAGCAGTGGTTGCTGCGACCAACTAGTACTGGACCACCTCGTGGATGAAGAAGAAGAACTAAGAATCAACGGCGCCGCATTCTGTCAAGCAGCAGCCAGCTCTAGTACTAGCAATAGAGGGAAAGGAATCGATGTCTGGAGGCGAGTCTGCATGGTCTAAACCAACTTTCTTCTTCTTGGGTTACTAGTAGCTAGCAAGTTTGGTGAATGTGAATCGTTTTCGGTTCCAAACAGAGGAGGCGCTAGTCAAGCTTACCTTGCCCACTTGGACGCCAAGTAGTTCAGATAGACTGCCCCTTGCTTGGGGGTGTTTTGTCGTTGGGAACTATGTACGGCTCTAACGGAACTAATATCCGGGATGACCTGCGTTCCAAAGAAGGAAGACGCCGTGGACGCTGCACTTGACAGGCTGAGGAACAACGACCCCGATCCTCGCTCAGTGGATGACCCGACGCTTGCTACTTTGGCGTCATTGGTGGGTGTTCCCGTTCCTCGCGGCAAACTGTCCCTGATGGACAAGAAGCCCATCTTTGAGTTAGCTTCTTGCACTGCTACGTGTAGCTTTGTTTAAGCTGATAGCTCTACCGATACTGGAAGCTTACCCGAGGTAGAGAGGAAGACAGAGCGAGCGCGCTAACTCTGGTTCAAAAGGACGTGAAAACACGGATTTCAGGTCACCAGATAGGTCAGGCCGTTCAAAGTGTCGCTTTGATCTACACCTTTCATCATTACCGAGAAGCATTCGGTTTTCAGGTGCTAGTTTCAAATCCTTTGTATTTATGAGCAGCTCAAAGTAAGCTCGATATGTGAGGATATCATTAGCTAATGATATATATGGTTTGTCATTGTACAATGAAACGAAAAACGGACCATATCGAATAACGTCGACATGGTCCATCGATCCT
>JAVCKV010475111.1:0-11909 GCA_032274145.1 Herpochondria borealis | reverse complement strand
ACTGTACCATGATGCGATCCTGGGCATTGGCTGTGGCGGCAAATAGTTGCCGTTTGTCAGATGGTCTTTTCCAGACAAAAATGTTCGTCTACGCCTCGTCGGATTTTACCACTCGCGACAGTGGTTGCTGGACGAAGAAACTATGGCTTCAGGAAGAGAGACATCCTGACCAGCATGCTCGCCCTCGAACACCAAAAACATCTCAACGAGCCAAGGCGCCAAGGACGTGATTCCACCATGGTGAGCAGAATAATGAAATTCCACCACGTTCACTGCAGCCTTGTGTCATTCAATTCTATAGAGGTAGCATTGTACCCCTGTGATCGTTTTCCGTCCATATGATAAATATAGGGCCCATCTAAATCTTGACGTCCATACAACCAGGGACCCAGGGCACTGCAATTTAGGCCGACGACATGCTGCATACGATATTCCATTGGTGCCGTATAGTTGGGAACTCCCAAATCAAACTCCATCATGTGTCGATAGTAGTCAAGACTCGCAAATTGGTTGTTGTCCGACCAAAGCGGTGTCTTGGTGAAATGGATCCCATTGATGTTGTTGAGAATACTGCGTTCACCCCAACAAGATCCGCGATCTCGTCGTGCAGCAATGTTTTTGCGCAGATTGAAACGGACGATCCGCAACACATCGGGATACTCCCGCATGGTTTTCACAATGGCAGACAAGTTAACGTCTTGAATGAACTGTAAATCATGTTGCAACAACAAGACAAACTCACTGTTTGTATGTTGAATGGCCTTCCAAACGTTGAGCGTCAAGCCCTCCGAGACGTTCTTGTCCAACACAAGGACCGTCGAGTAGTTGCCCCGTACATATTCCAACATTTGAGAATACCGCAGTCGTCGATCCGCATTGCGCTCTTGACGAGACGTGATCTCCTCTTGAATCGCAGCTGAGCTCATGCCGCGACTGACACGTCGACTGAGCGCTTCCTCTTCATATCGAGGACCGTCGACGGCAATGATCCAGGGGGAGTCGGGCGACAAGCCCTTGACATGACGATGTACGGATTGAATGGTATCGTTCATCATGGTAATACTGGGGTGTGTCGGAATCAAGTTGGAGACAATAATCACGGTGGTCTCCTGGCTTCTCCTTCTGGTCTTGGACGTCACATCTTGCTGGTCTTGAATCAATGTATCTCGCTGTGACATCAAGTGCAAGATGGTAACGAGGAAGAGAAGGACGACCCCATATATTAGCTCACGGACGTGTGTGCTGGAACTGCACATCTTCATCTATGCATCGATTGGCACACTTGTACAAGACATGCAATATTGCGGAGGCGCTAAGTTTTCAACTGTATGCATTATGTGGCGCGCTGTCGATTATGTTAATCTGCAATGCGGTCGTCAAAGTGGTGCTGGCACGTGGGAGGAAACTTCTTCAAATTACTGGGTATGGATATTACACGCCTGTAATACTGAACTATGGGTAAATCAATTCAAATTTAAATTCCAAATTACTGTATTTTTAATTTTAAATGTTATCAGTGTTTTCAATGACAGTATGGCAAAGCCAGTACGACGCGCAATATGTTTTGCCGGCCCGCAGACAACGGCAATCATGAGGGTCGACTAGTCTTGTTCTGGTACGCTTGATGGGTCCTCAAGCCTAACTTCATCTTTACTGTACACACCATACTATCATTTAACAACTGAGCGATAACGTTCGTTGCTCTCTCGCTGTACTACCCAACAAGTAGTTGTTGGTCCATCCACGCACCAATGGTTTCGTGTACCTTGACCAGAATTCCAAGATGGTTTTCACCCTCCAAGATTTCTCCATGTCCTGGCTTGGCATACGCCACGACCTTTTCCGGAACAAACAGCTCGTCGTCAGACCCAATCACCAGTTGGTACGATACTACGTCAGTGTTGAGTTGCTCAAACTGAGCCTTTGGCGCAGTCGGTGTAATGGCATTTGCCATATTGACCGTGTTGGAGGGCACATTGCCATCTCGTAAGTGCTCCTCGGTGTATCGAAACTTGACGGCGTGATTGTGTCCCATCCATCCAAAAATACCATTCATGATAAAGGGTAGAATAGAGACACTGGCAAACGGAGGAGGACTGTTTTTCTCGACCGGTCGATCGATATCCGCAAGATGACCCAGTTGAGGTGATACCAACACGTATCCAGCAATGTCGTCGGGTACTACTTTACCGTCCCACGTGGCGTAATTGACCATCAGGCCTCCACCGGAGGAATGTCCTCCTAGATAAAGGGGCAATGATGTGTCGTGTTGTGCTTTTGCATATGCGACGACAGTTGAAATGTCGCGAAAGACTTGGTCGACGCTCGGGGCGTCCCCTCGTGGTCCACCAGAGGCCCCATGACCTCGTAAATCTGGAGTATACACAATTATACCACTACGCGAGAGTCCTTGTGCTACAAGTTGATATCCTGCTCCTGAATGAGCTCCTCCACCATGATAGAATATCAGTACAGCTCGAGGTTTTGTGGCTGATGCTGGTTTGTAGACTCGGACAGCAAGATCAATACCATCGTCACTGGGAATCATAATGGGAGGAGGTGGTGGATCGGCTGCATCGCATGCAGTCAAGAGTTCTGTAAAGGAGAATGCTGGAGAATCGCCGTGGTCCTCCGTCATGATGAAATAATAATGGGAAGAGAAACTCAAAAGTCTTGCTGTGCTGGGGGGTGCGTGCGGCCAATAAACCAGATATCGTTCGGAAGAAGAAGAAGAACAGCAACGAGCAGCACTGCAGTCGACGAATGATGCGATGTGATGGGCGCGCGTGGCATCAACAGCAAGCAAGAACGCGAAGCTCATTTTTGTGAGCAGGCGTACAGACTGTGGAGGAACACAAATGAATTCCTCCACACGACTGAATTCAGTTTCGCGTTCTATTCCTTAGATTGCTATGATACTCTACTAGTAGAGTAAGTGGCTGGCTGCATGCAGATGGCAGACTCACTCCAGACACTACGCTGTTTGTTGTTTGATTGCTGCCCACCAACTGATATTACGATTGTCATTGTGGCGTTCTCGTCGTGATGGAGTGGTGATGGGTCATGGCGAGATGGTTACCGCACTCCGTACTACAGTACGGTAGTGAAATGACGCGAGACGACGTGTATTGCTGCATGACGTCCTGTAGTTGACTCTATTCTATTGCCCCAAAGTGTGAAAGACTGACGTCAAAACGGATGAAACAAGAAGCGCACATCAAGTTTGATCCCATCATCATCAACAGCAACGCAACATCAGCTGGTCAACTGCAAACATCCATCAGCAACAGCAACTAATCAAGCCAGCCTACTATACATTACTCGTAACCATCATGCGGCTTTCATTCTTGCTCTTTATTCAAACAACGCTTGCAGCAGCAACAACAACAAGAACGACTGCCTTTGTTGTAGGCTCTCCTCACAAGAAGACGCTCTCTTCGTGGGGAGTTAGCAGAACTCCGATTGCTATTACTCGAATTCCGTCTCGTGCCGGTCTGTTGTACTATTCTTCTTCCACTGATGACCCCGACGACGACGAAGAAGCTTGTTCTTCGAACCCTGTAAAGGCTAATGGTGGGTACCTCGAAAGGGTTGAGGTTGCCTTTAGTAAGGCTCGAGCTCGATTGGAGAATATTAAGCTAGAACTCCAACAAGACAGAGATGAGTCTCAACGAACGTTGGAAGCAGTTCAAGAACGAATGAAGTAAGTGAGTTTGTAGTAGTAGAGACACGATGGGGGTTGTGTGTGTCTTCTGTTGACTGACTGTGATTTTGCATCAGAGGATTTTGATTCATTCGATTCATCGTATGAAAATGTTGAAGGCAAGATTCTCATTTCTATTCCTCTCTCTCTCTTTCTCTCTCTGTTGCAGAAACCAAGAATCACAGCTAACAGACAAACTAGAGTACAATAACAGTGACCAAGTTGCGGCGGTCAAGATTGACACAATAATTATTGAAGAAGACACAGCACATAATACTGAATCGAAACATGAGTTGTTGTTGCCAAAGGAACTGCAAGTCTTGATTGCTCAATTCGAAAACGAACAAGCACGCATGAAGCAAAGCAACAACAACATGTTATTAAAGGAATCGAGCAGCATGGAAGTGGCGCAAGACCAGAGATTGGAAAGCACCACCATCATCACTACGCAACAACAGACTGAAGAAAAATATCAAGGTGCCGACGAGGAGCAAGACAATTTAGATCAGCGGAGGTCGTTGAAGCCATAATAGACGACAGTTCTCGTTGATATTTGGATTGCGTCGAGCTTCTCACCAGTGTGCTCCTACGCACTTGCTTTACTTCACGAGGATAATCTATACCGTCAACATGTGTGTGGGTATTCTTCCTTACGCGCGCGCGCACGGCAGCTTCAGAAAAAAGATGCGGTGAGAAAGGGGTAGCGCACTTTTTTGTTGGCTCATGCTCAACTGCCATGTGTGTGTATTTGCCAGAATGTCGTTGCTGTTGGAGTAGCTATAAAGTGTGATGAGTCGAGTCGAGGTTTGTGCGACTCTCAGCACCATCACTGCTACGTGCCTGTACGGCGCTTTCTCCTGCGTTATGGCGGAGCGGCCGAAAGGACGATCGCGCTCTGATCTTTTGCGCTCGTTAATGAGCATCATGGAATCTCACATTATTAGCGACAGTGCGAGATGATGAGCACCAGTCCCTTGAGCAGACACATGGCGGCTTACAAAGCCCTGCAGGTGGGATACTACTACAGTCATAGCTGTAAGCTATTACGTACACTATAACACACAAAAGTTATACCACTCATCGAGTCCAAGCAGCTTTCGACTCAACTTCAATGTGTATTGTATGGTTCTTCGCTGTTCTCTCTCTTTCTCCCATTCACACGGCGAGGCGCCACATGCAGTGGAGACTGGGAGAAGGATGCCTTGAATACCTACCAGCCTATTGCTGAACAACAGATAATCTGCGAAAAACACTGGGGGCGTCACGCAAAATCTCTTCACCAAGCGAGACTTCTGATTGAGAAGGTTGTTGCCGATGTTACGGTTGTTGATCTATAGCAAGTACATGTAGATCACAAAAGCATAATCACATGTAGTTACGAAGATTACTCTGGGCTTCCAACGTTTACTCAGAAGCTGCTTCCTCTGGATCTCTCAACTGAATGTTGTCAAGCAAGGGCCCATGGCCATCATTCCTCGCAGAACCCACCTCCCGAAAGGTCAATCGATTGGCACCTCCCGTCCCGACAATCGTGACCTTGTGGGTCGTCCATTTGTTGGCAGCCGAAGCGCGGTATCCTCCCGCTTTGGTTTCGACCCCATTCCATTCAACCACTACCGTTTCACTGTCCGCTGCAGGGTTGCCTGCACGAGCCCGCATGTCGAAGGAGAGCTCGTACGACGCACCTGCTACTGTGTTGACATCTTGATAGATACCGTCTAATGCCGCATCGTCGCCAGCGTAATCAAGTTCCATCAGAACCTTTCCATCCGATGCCTGAACGCCACATTGGCCCGTGCCCCACAGCTCAATCATCTCTCCGTTTAAAGAATTCCACCCAGGGACCTGCGCAGCAGGAAAGGCTCCATACGAATTTTCATCAAGTTTAGTTTCTTCGAACGAACCATTGAGCAACAATTCCCCAGTTCTGACACCGACAGCGATGTTGTCGAGGAATGGTCCAGCTCCTGTATTGGCCCCTGCGACAGTGGATTCGCGAAAGAGCAAGCGATCCATGCCTCCACATCCAATTACTACTGCAGTGTGAGTTGTCCAAGCGTTGGCGACAGAGGCCCTGTATTCAGTGGGGACACCATTCCATTCCAAAACAATCACTTCGCTGTCAGCAGCCGGGTTGGTTCCACGAGCACGCATATCAAACGTGATTTTGTATGCAAGTCCGGCTTCGGTTTCGATATCCTGATAGATGCCATCAATCGTGGGACCTCCATCAGAATCCATCTCCATGAAGATATTTCCATCGGATGCTGGGATACCAAGATGATTTGACGCCCAGAGCTCGATCAGCTGACGACCGTTCAGTGACTTCCACCCAGGGACCTCCGAGGCGGGAAGTGCGATATACGCGTTATTTGGAACCTTGCTTTCTTCGAACGAACCGTTGAAAATCAATTCTTCCGGGTGGAGGCGTACGTCGTCGAGCAGCGGGCCAGTTCCGTCGTTTGCGCTTTCCGAAGAAGACTCACGGAAGGTGAGGCGATCCATACCACCAGTCCCAACCACTCTAGCTGTGTGAGTGGTCCACGAACTTTGATCTGTAGCCTTGTAGCCTTCATCCTGTGTCAACACGCCATCCCACTCAACATAAATAGTCTCGTCCTCGCTGCCAGGATTCACCCCGCGAGCTCGCATATTGAACTCAAGAATATATGGTCTACCTGCTTCCGTGAAGACGTCTTGAAAGATGACATCCAATGGGGAAGCCCCCGTGGAGTCAATTTCCAAAATGACATCGCCATCCGAAGCTGGGACTTCTTGATTGTTTGGAGCCCAAAGTTCAATCTGTTGACCATTCAGAGAACCCCATCCCGGCACATTCGTGGCTTCTAGTGCGACATACTCTCCTTGCTGACCTTCCACTTGATTCGCCTCGAACGAGCCGTTCCGAATGAGATCAGAGGATGGCTTCAGCGAAATATTGTCTAGAAGAGGACCCAACCCGTTGCTGTCACCTTCAGCCCCGGCCTCACGAAAGGTCAAGCGATCAAGATCAAGGCCCTTTTCTCCGGTCACCCTGACGACATGTGTTGTCCATGTATTCGCCGCTGACGCTTTGTATCCACCACTGTTTGTCATGACACCATTCCAGTCAACAATGACACATTCACTATCACTTTCAAATTGACTTTCGCGAGCTCGCATGTCAAACTTCAAGATATACTCCTTTCCAGGTGCAGTTGGTATGTCCTGATAGATGCCATCAGTGGGAGCATCCCCACCGGCATAGTCTAACTCCATCATGGTGTTTCCATCAGACGCAGGGATGTCATTAAGATTGGATGCCCAGAGCTCGATCATCTGACCGTTCAGGGATTTCCATCCAGAGACTTGAGAATCCGGCATAGCTCTGTAAGCCCCTTCGGGAAGCTGGGTTTCTTCAAACGAGCCGTTGAGTAAAAGTTCGCCCGAAGGCTGCACAGCGCCCGGTTGTGCTGTCGGATTTGGGGGTTTCGCAGACCCCAAGGCAATTATCACTGCTGGACTTGGGACGCCCTTCGTGTTGACAACGTTGAGGTAGTAGTATCCAGGTGGAAAGACGTTTCGCGATCTTGGCATTGTGACCTCGATGCCCCCACTAATCGAACGATGGCTCAACTTCAAGCGGCGTTGGTTCGTATCGAAACCATGTGTTGAGGCAGGGACGGCAATGAAGGAGATTTCGCGAACATCCCCTGGATTCGATAGCTCAAGACGCAACTTTGTTGCTCCGTAGTTGAATTCGTTATTGGACATACTCAGAATGCGAGGACGACTGGCACGAATCGACCGTCCATCAGACTTCTCGAAAAAATAAGGTGGGTAGTAGATCTCAGCATTGAAGTTCGTAACTGGTCCAGGAATACCTGATAGTAGAAACGCAACTGTGAGAGCCAGCAAGAAAGTCTAGCATCAAATATAACACTCTGGATCACACTTACCTCCGCCGCTCTTCAACACTGCGCCATTGCTAAGCAAGGTGGCAATTGAGTGGTATCCACGATAGATCGCAGCACTCGCTCCGAGCTGCCACTTTCCAGTGGATGGATTCCACAACTCGCTGGCGAAGACAGCATTGGGACCATTGTTGTTTCCCACTCGAGACCCACCCGTGACCAAAACACGTCCATCCGGGAGAACGCTCGCATCGGCCCATTGTCGAGGTATGTTCATCTTGTTGGTTTCCGTCACGAGCACATTATTCATGTCGTTTATATCGAAAATGGTTGCATCAGCGCTCGATGGGTTCTGTCCACCAGTATCATAACTATTGCCTCCCATCTGCAGAATCTTCCCACGCTCGTACATTACAGCCGTGCTTGTAGCGCCAACATTAGGTCGCGTGGCTTGGGATGCCTTGGACTTGAAGGTGCCAACCTTTCGGATACTGCCAGCCCCACCCGTTGAAATTTCGTAGAGCTATAGAGGAGAATGCAAAGTGTCGTTAAGTAAGGAATCTCGCCCGCAAAGACACAAAAAGACAAGCCTAAGCACAGTATTTCGTCATTGCCTACCTTTTCTACGGAAATACCAAAGACTGTCCCAGCCGGAGTGACCCATTGTCGTGGGTACCACCAGCGATTCTCGGCCTTTCCGAAGAGCTCATCGCTCTTCGCACCTTGCAGGAACTTCCAGCCATCCTTGGGCGAGTAGGTCTCGGGAAGGGTGGTGACGCTCCCTGCCGTGTTCCCTCCCGATGTCATTACTCTTCCATCTGGAAGCTTAATCATAGAACCGTACCAACGATATCCCTTCATGTCTTGGACTCGCTCCGCAGAATTGGTCCTAAAATCGACCATTGCACTCTCCATCGTACTGGTTCCAGTTATTCCACCACCTCCACCACTCACAAGAAAGCGACCGTCCGCCATGAGATTGCCACTTGCACAAAAACTGTCAACGCCTTCGGCTTGAGGACTGTACACGAGGGAACCATCACCGAAACCCAATTGAGGATCCCAAAACACGAGAGTGCGCCCATCTTGGGGTCCCTTTCCTCTTGGCGAGCCGTAAGTCATAACTCTACCGTCTGGAAGAACAGCCGCATGGGCCGAGACAATAGGCCAGCTCTCCACTGGACTCCACATTCCCTTGATCGCGGCATCATTTGGGATCTCGCGAAGCAACCGCACTAGAGGATCAACAGCATCAGAGTCAGGGACTTCGATAGGGTACAGCTGTTGGAGACTCCGAGAAGACGCAGAGGACCTATCAAGAGGAGGGACAGAAGACGTTACGTTCCTATAACTTCCTCTAAGGCTAGTCTCTCCCGAGACAACACTGGTCGAAAGTGCTAGAGAAATCAACAAGCTTTGGAATCGAAGCTTCATTATCGGTCTGCCAATATTATTGTGGGCGTTCTCCATCCTTATTACTGCTTTGATCTGTGACGTGTACCCACTATAATGATTCACGATTAGACTGGCGCGACAAGGATTACGAAACAAGAGACGAATATTATACATAGTGACTTTTACGGCTTCATCAAACAACACATTCCGCAGATGCCGTCTGTACGATTCCAGAGCCAATATATAAAAGTTCGAATCCGAAACAATTGCAGGTCGCAATGACAGCACTATAGAGGTTGTCAAAGCGACGGCAATAAGAAGTCTACGTCTTATTAATCGACCTAAATTCTCGTCTATTATGCTTGACGAATCGTGGCTTCCGAAACCAGCCTGGCAATGAGATGAGACAACGATTCAAATGGACGCATTCGAACCGATCTACTCATTATCGGCATTCTCAATATACTCAAGACATCAGCACCAGCACCTCATGCGGGCGCCGTTGAATTTGCAGTCAGTTTACACATAATTCTTTTAGAAACGTTATTAACCGGTCCAGTGAAAGGCATAAACAATGGTGCCAACAGAGAACCACGGCGCACGCTACTCCAGGCAAAACCAGTGTGGCAATACATTGAAACCAGGCCATAAACATCCACATGCACTTTCACCCTACATTAGACCCCCTCTTCAATTTCCGATGGCATCTCTTTGCAGCTTGGCAAAGAGTCTGTGACGATTCAACTGGACCATTAGGAGCAACAGAGGCAATGAACATTAAAACATCAAAAATGCTTGGGCATGAATAACTTAAACTAGGTCACGGACCAACAGTAAACTAGGTCATTGTGAAGGATCACTCTCTAAATGTACGCTGCGGTTCATCGTTCAGCACATCCTTTTCATAACCGAGGATCATACCATTTCGCCAACGACGCCCCCTTCCGTCCTTGCGTATGGTGAATACTTTATGTGTGCTTGATTTTTCATTTGCACGTATTGCAATAATTCAATTTCGCGACACAGACATTGAGAGATCAATAGTGAATTGATATATGCTCACCTGAGGAGCTAACACAGATGGGTCCGGTTCGAGTGAAGGGGAAAGCCAGTAATTTATAGGAAAAGCTATGTTTTTATCCCAACCCCAACTGTTGTGGTGGGTATTCCAGCCATCGATACCCTCATGGCATAAGCCAACGTTGTTGTGGTGTCCATATCAGCCTACGGCCGGTGATATTCGGCTGCGGCGGTTGTAGGGCATCTGGTGCGAACTGAAAGCCTACTAGAGCCTAGGACGTTAGTATAGTCATCCTCAGGATCGCGAGCTTGTCCATGCTCGTACTTTGAGCTTTCCGTTTGCTTAGCTAGAGGAGGATCCAAGCCTCGGTGGGCCATCAGCAGTACTGCCACTGTATTTTGCGGCAAGACGTTTGATATCAGACGCAGATACACATCGTTCCTATTTTGATGAAGTAAAGGTCCTACATCCAAGAGAGGCCTTCAACAAAACTGAGCTTCAATGGATGGATTCCTACTCGACACGTTGGGAAAGTGTGTCTCCTTCGCTACCTCACCTAGAGAAGATGCTTTGGCGGGCGGGAGTGTTCGAAGTATACGCCACCAAAACAAGGTGCGGTCAATGTACGAGGCCAACCATCTGATGTTCGCACAAAGGCATCAAGATTATTTCGACTAACATAGTAGTTATCCGCCAATCCGATAGCTCATCCATCTCTACCATTGAAAAGTGAATTTCATCTTCTCTCCTCTAGAGCATTACTTCGATTTCACCTCAAGGTACCTATCTGATGGCGCACTACACGAATCCTAGTTTGCACGGTCAAAAGGCAGATGTTCACATGACGGACTGACTATTAGGTGGAACGAGGCGAGATGGCTCTCTTCGCTCTATCATGTTCAATGTAGTAGATAGTACGGTGTAGCAGGTTAGGTCCACTCTAGAGACTACCAACCAAAGATAGTATCGAGTAAGTAGGTCCAACCTTCACTGGGTGGTGGAGTTGAAGCCGTCTCTTAGACGCGATCTACTCCCGCAAACGAAGCAAAATAATGGGCTAGCAGCCTTGAGAAGAAACCCGGAAATGGATGGCTCACATGACAAGAAGTGCTATTGCGGGGACTATTACTCCAGTTCAACAGTACCACCAGGGCGCCGTGAAATCCGAACACAGCCATATAGATAGCTTCTCTTAGCGAGCAAATTGAGGATAAAACTGAGCCAAAAGAGCGACTATATCCGAAGGAATAGCCCTTGCAACAGAGAATGGTTGAATCTCATCGTTGATCGTTCAAAAACAAGAGTTGGGAAACGGGATTCTTCAACCACGTTTTGAAGATCCCTTTTCTTAATTAGAATCCATCATGGGCAAAATTCAAAATTGCAACCTCATATTTTGGCCGAAATACGCTGAGGATGGTCGTGGGGACCCCGTACAAAATGGTTGCACTTGTTGAATCCGCTTCGCTGTGCCGGACGCGACGCAAACATGCGCAACATTGCAGCGACAAGAACTCTCATTGATGGTTTGATCTGCACATCATCCATGTTTTTTCTAGCCACCATGCTTGACGAGAAGGTTGGAGGCGGTTGTAGCACCGCCTCTGTGGTGCAGCGACTAACCCCAAAGATCGGTTGGTACCTCGAAAAGGTTGAGAGTGCCCTTGATTCAAGCTTGATTGGACGAAATGCGAGTGAGTCTGGAAAGGGAGAAGAAGCAGGCACGCGGATCGTTGAAAGCTGCTCAAGAACGAATAGAGTTAGCACAACTAGTGATGGGGTGCGTATTTGTGTTGGTTATACCAGGTCGGACACATTATCATGTCAGCCCCTTATTTTTTCTTCAGAAATCGAGAATCACAGTTGACTGAAAAAGGGAGTATACAACAACAATCGG
>JAVCKV010475001.1:0-11909 GCA_032274145.1 Herpochondria borealis | reverse complement strand
GTCGCCATCGCGACCTGCGATGTGGTGTGAACGGAAAATATACAATTATATGACCACGGGATGAATAATGCAGGCTAGCACCATTAAAGAAGAGTTATTGCCAGATTCGCACCAACAATGGCGGTTTGGTTTGCAGGTAGGCAGTTGGTTTAAACAAGTTCAATTCAAGGAGTGGCAGGGGGCTATCCTCTGGCTTGATTGAGCAACCGCTTTGCCCAAAACAACTAAGTTGCAAATGTAACCGTTGGGCTCCCAATTAAGGAGTGTCATAGTGCTGTGATATATGAAACATAGGAATTCTTCCCTTATAGAACCAACACGATAAGGGGACGAGGCTATTGCGCAAGTCCTATGCAACTCGCGGCCACGCTGCAACCGTTCCAACGACCACTTAGTTTTACAGCAGACTAATTTGCTATCTTGAATGCATAAGTATGTTTCCACACGATGAACTGTTACAACGCCATACTGCGCTGATTCGGTTTTCACTGGCCATATTGATAGCCCGATCGCCGGTGCTTACCCACTTACAGGGCCTTTTGTAAAAAGCCTTTTTGTTATTTACACTGATGTGCTGGAACATTCGTTTGACAGGCTTTGCGCTGAGTTCGTATTCCAGACCGGCTGTTTGGATCGTTGAATCGATAACCTTGTTGTCATCTAGCAGATCAAAAATCTTCATACTGAAATCCCAATCCAACAAAGGGCGCAGTCAGACCCGTTCGGGTGACCATGAACGAACCGTTCTGTATTCACAGCGTAGCGCGCGTCCGGTGCAGCTTGCTTCGTGCAGGTCGTGTCAACCAACTGGCCGGTGAGAATTTGCTCTGGGGTGTAACAATAGTGCCCGCTATGGTGATACTCATCGTTGCACCAATCGTAGTGCTCCTCACAACCTGCCTCTGGTGTGTGGTACGCCTGCAAACTTCCCCGGATAATCGGGCTGGAACTTGAGTGCGGTATCCAATTTCGCTAAATTGATTATCGTTAATCGCTCTAGAGCGACTAGGACTGAAAGTGATACCGAGTTTCTTCGTTTCTCGACGGTAAACAGTAGTTGTCGTTGGTGACTTGCGATGCTGGTGCAGCGTTAGCTGGCCTGCGTTAATCCACTATGCGCTAGCGCATAGCTCATCAACTGTTGGTAACGCGCTACTCCCCCACGGTGAGGCCATCGACACGACAGTAAGTCAGTTGTAATTAGGCAGCGGCATACGTGGCTTTCTCTATCTGTTCAACCGTAAGCCAGTTCCCAATAGCCGGATTGTTCCGGTCTACCTGATCAGCTAAATGTTTATCAATGCCGGAGGAATGAAGGATTTCCGCCATTGAGCGGTTCCGCTTGATGGCCGATTATGCTTTAGCTTTCAAACGCTCATTCTACTTAGCGTTCAGTGACACAAATCCTCACTATAGGCCAGTTTAGTGTCGGCTCTGAAATCCAAACACTGATATGAGCTGCGTTGGTAAATGGAGATACCAAAGCTTTGAGTATTAGTGTTGGTTCGTTATAGTACCAAAGATTGGTGCCTCTTTGATCATGGATGGTGTTTGACCCTGCTTTCTTTTAGTTGGTCAAAACACGAAGTTAACCTGGCAAGATTATAATGAAAAAATATCACATAGCATTGATTGGATCAGTTGTTATTGGTCTTACCGGGTGCACTGGGTCATCGGACACGGACGACTATTTGGATAGAACCCGCGGGGACGTGGTACTTGCCGATGTGGTGGGGAATAACACTTCGCAGTCCGCAGGAAATTTGACTGGCTCAGGTTGCGACGATGTATATAGCGCATCAGACATTACTGATTTGATTCTGGTGACCGGTCAATCCAACGTAGCTGGCGGTAAAACTTCGGTGGCAGCAGACCTTGATCGATTTGGTCGGGTGATTACTTTCCATGAACCGGATCAATCCCATGATCGGGTCTTCGCATGGAATGTAGACCCGCACAACAACAATAGCGGTGCTGGGTGGAAGATTGCAGCATTGAATCAAAGTTGGCATGACAGCGTTCCCGGTGTTGGAGGGCTGGCGCGGAACAATTTTGCGTTTCACTTTGCTAAACGGGTTGTTGAGAGTGATGGATGTCGTGTAGTTGGTCTCGTGGTGGTGGCTGAAAGCGGAAGGGGTATATCTCATTGGGATGATAATGAATTGGGATGGCAAGAAGTAACCAGGCATGTGTACGAAGCGATGTCTTCCATAGGGCGTTCTACTATCGATGGGATTCTCTGGCATCAGGGAGAATCTGATTGGTTAGCTGATGGCACCTGTTATACCGGCACAACTTGTGACAATACTCAACCTGACTACTACGCACAAAAGCTCTACAGCAAGATTGCTGATCCTGCTATCGTCAATCCGTTTGCAGGCCAGGCGCTTATTGATCGATTACGGATGACCAGCTGGTATGACGAAAGTACGCCTTTTATAGCAGCGGAAACGGCACTGTCCCCCGTTAATGTTCACTTAAATAAACTCAATTCAGACAATGATAAATGGACTGCTTGTGTTCGTGGTAGCGCTGATTCGGGTTTAGGCATCAGGGCAGATGATCCAGACCAAAATCATTATGATGCGGCAGGGCTGCGCGAGATTGGTGGTCGTTACGCCGAGTCCTATTTAAGCATGAGTGTTACTAAAAATTAACTCATGGTGATGGCCCGTGAGGACTGGCACGCGGACATGTTTATCTGAGCGATAAGAAACGTTTAGGGTGGCTGTCTGTTCTGCTCTGGTTTGAGAGAAATTTAACTGGTGGTGTCATACCTGGTACCAAATGACCAATCATTATCACCGGGGGGCGGACGCAGTGAGGGAGTCTGGCCAGAGGTACGGTGGCAGCTTAATGGTGTCTATTTCTGGTTTTTCTCGATGTCGCAGACGGGTAGGTCAGGGTTTTCAGGGGCAGTACGAGGCGATTTGGTCAGGGCCACGCATGAGATTTGGACTGATGCTCCACAATAAATAATAAAAAGGAATTTCCACTCCTGACCGGAATCTAAAAATTGAGTTTAAAGCCCAAGGAGGTGTCGAAAGCTCTGTTTTCTTCATTGTTAGAATAACTGGCATACAGTATAAGTGCGCCCTTAGTGTTTTTCGACTGCCGCTCTACGCCCAGTCGGACAACAGTTCCATGGCCACGTTCTCTCTCGACTCTGCTAGGTCCTGAGTTTGAAAAAACGCCGCTGGTGACTTCGTCAATTTCCCAGTCGTTATAACCAATCATTGGTACTAATGCATATTGGCTGTTGATGAAATGCTGTAGCCCACCAAATACTGAGATTCACTGAGCTGCTCAGTGTCGATGCCGAGGAGGCTTGATAGAGTGGCAAAGGTGGTTCGCAACCGGGCTTCAAAAATGAATCCTGAGCTCCATTGGTAGCCGAGGCTCAATGCGGCGGAAAAAGATTCCAGTTTGTTGTGGTTGTCCTCCGAAAAGCCGGGGCCACTTCTGAACTCAACGGTCGTTCGGCCGAGGTTGATACCGGCATAAATTCCAGGTCGAATCGTGCTGCCCTCAGTGCTCTCCTGGCTCTGTGCAGGTCTTATTGGCATTAGACCTAATAGTATTGCTGTTACAGCGATGTACTTCATTCAATATTACCCTGCTTGGATTACTGGCTGAATCTTACTCTAACGGATTACTTTATGAGTGCAGTAAATAGAAAAACTCTGAACCGTTAGCGCAAAAATTCATGTTGTTCCGTAGTGAGTGGGGTAGGTCGTGTCTACCGAGTGGGGGGGGCTTTCTTGTAGATAATCATCAAGGCACCGGGCCGACCGCTCCACAGTATAATCGCGATGAAACCAAAAATTACGTGAGCTTCACAACAACAATCGAATGAACTTCGGCAGAATCAAGATGTCAATAAAACGGGAAGTCGGGACAGCGTTGCTTGGGCTCTGAGCGGCGATATGATCAGCAGTGGTAACTGCGCTTCACCAATTTAGTTAGATAAATTAGTCACCATCACTTAACTTTGGATAATTTAATATGACCACAACTACCACGAAAAATAATCATGCTAAGCGATCTGGCCTGAATCCTATAGCTCTTGCGGTAACTATGTCGCTAGCAACAGTAGGCGGTTCTGGTATAGCTCGCGCGGCCTGCAATCCATGTAACCCGTGTGCAGCGAAGAAAACTATTGAAGAGTGTATAGCGGGTGTTGCTGATGCATGCAATCCTTGTAATCCGTGTGCTGTTAAAGCCATTGAAGAGTGCAAGAACCCGTGCAATCCTTGCAATCCTTGCAATCCGTGTAACCCATGCGCTGCAAAGAGCTAATCTGACCACGTTGCACTAATTACGCTGATAACAGAGGGGGGTCTTTCATTGCAGGAAGGTGTGATGATGAAAGACCCTGGCACTTCTATCTATGCGCGTATGTGGTGCAGCAACTCGGAGCGGTTTAAAATCAAGTAAGCTAGTAAGGCCAGACGCGTCCAAAAGTGCGTAATGCAATTATTTTTTAGTTTCTTTGTTAGGCGATGGCCAATATTTTCGTTAAGTATTTTCGTCAATCAGCTGATGCCTTAAATCCTTTTCTTTTCGCGCTTGCCACTCGATGGTCTTTCCAATCCCCGACTTTAGTCACCGTAGAAACTGGTGATTGCGAGACGCCAGCGTTGTACTTCTCCTTACCATCCATCCGTTTCTTCCGCTGTTGACTATCGACTTTGGTGTCCTTAATGGACTTTGGCCCCACAACTCTGGATTACGCCAAAGCAAAAAATATCAAATTGGATGGAAGCCAGGTAGTGGAAATTAGTGCCGCTGGGCATTATTTCTACTGGTAGAAACGGGGAAATCAACACGCCACCGAGGTCGCACAAACAACAAATATTGTCATTTTAAGTTCTTTTGGGTGACCCATTTGAGTTCACGCGTCAACCATCCGTGGAAAGACTGCTCCGAGGAAGTGGGCTATTGCATTTAAGTGGTTTTGCGTACGCTATTGCTTTCTTTCAGTGAGTTGTGGCAGCGTAGCTATGCAACCCATTAGTATCAAGGGGGGGGGCGCTTTGTCATTGGATAATCCGCTGCCTGAGCATACCGACTAGAGGATATAGAAGAAGGAATTGCCTTTATAGGTTCTAACCCCGTGTTTTTGGGGCATATAAATTATTGCTGCTGCGATACAAGTTGTAAAGTCTATCATCGTGTTATGATGGGGGCGTGATTGTTGATAGGCTCGTGACTATGCAAATTCCTCTAGCGGTTAACGAGGACGAACGACTGGCAGCCCTGTATTCTTATGGTCTTTTGGACTCAGATCAGGACGGCTTCTGTGACAGAATGACAAGTCTTACCGCAACGGCTTTGAACATGCCTGTTGCGGTAATAAGTCTTGTCGACCGCGATCGCATTTGGTTCAAGTCTGCATTTGGGCTCGACGCTAAACAAGTTCCGAGAGACCCGACGTTTTGTTCGACGACAATACTATCTGATGAAATCTATGAGATCGAAGATACACGCCTGATAAGTTCGTCCAGTATTTTAATCACTGGTATACATGGTATTCGTTTTTACGCTGCAGCGCCCCTGATCGACCCTGATGGCTATCGACTGGGTACTTTGTGTGTACTTAGTCAAGAGAGAAATAAACTAAGTGAAAGTCAGCGTAAGCTACTTCAGGAACTTGCCAGAGTTGTTATGGATGAAATACTTCTTTGGCATACAAGAAATCAGCTGGAAATCGAAACACGAAATCGAATACATGTTGAATCAGCGGCCGCTAATCGAGAGAAACTTGAAGCTCTTGGAATTATGGTTGGTGGTGTTGCGCATGATCTAAACAACTTGTTGGTGCCGATAGTAGCGAATGCTGAGTTATTGTCCGGAAGTGTTGACCCCGAACTGGCTTTGTTGGCTAACGAAATTAAGAGTGCTGGTTTTCGAGGAGCCGAACTGTGTAGCCACTTGCTCACATTCGCCGGGCAAAAAACGACAAATAACCAGCTGCTTTGTCCAAAAACAATAATTGATGAAGGGTTGAAACGATTTACTGATTTGTATGGCCCTGCACATGTGGAAACCTTGGTGGCAGTGGGCCTTCCGCAAGTTAAAGCTGATTTCTCAAAGCTGGCGCAGGTCATTGTGAATCTTCTGTCTAACGCTGTTGAATCTTCCGGGAAAGAGGTGAAGATTGGTATTAGCACTAGCGTTGAAAGTCTATCCGAAGCTGACCTTGGCAATATGACGCTACGCCAAAAAGCAGCACCCGGTGACTATGTATGTGTGGCTGTTACGGATGATGGCGAGGGTATGGATGAAGCCACACTTCGGCGTGCTTTCGATCCGTTTTTTACGACTAAATCAAAAGGAACTGGTATGGGTTTGTCTTTTGTTGCAGGTTTATTGCGTAGTCACTATGCCCCGATTTCGTTAACCAGTAGCCTAGCCACGGGAACCAGTGTTCGGTTCTGGTTGATGGCAAGTGGCGAAAAATCACAACTTGCGAAAATGTTGCCGGTGAACAACAAAAACAGCCGCAAGGAAATGCGTCTTCTATTGGTTGATGACGACGATGCAGTTCGATGTTCAACATCGTTGGTATTGGAGCACTGGGGCTATCAGGTAGAGTCTGTGGCATCTGGCACAGAGGCGGTTGAATTATTCCAAAACTCGCAGGGCAAGTTTGATTTCGCTTTGGTGGACTTATACATGCCATTGATGGATGGTCTGGCAGTGGTAAAATATATAAAACTAATTGAGCCAGAATTTCCAATAATAATTTCAACGGGTAACCCACTTGACCGTCGAGTGCAGGAATCAATAGATGCGGGAGCGGCCGCCTGTTTGTGTAAACCCTTTACAAAAGAAGAGCTGATAAATGAACTGGAAAGGATTGAAGCGGATCTCATGAGTCCAGATGAACGACTGAATGGCTTGGAGTCAGTTTTAGTGTAAATGTGTAGGGACCAAAATCGATTGCTCGTTGCTATTAGTGGGATAGAGATCCCTTGCGATTGGGGCACTTTCCTTCAACATCGTTTCTGGTGCAGTTTCCAAAGGAAAATAGTAAGGTCTTTTCATGACGACCGTTGTATTTGATAGTCGGCAATGATCTCAAGGTTTGACCTGTTACATTTGTCTGAGGCAATTAGTAACGGCTGGCAAGAATGGACTGACATCAACGGAGAGGGTTGTTTGCAGGGAATGGTCTTTGAATACCGATCAATAGGTTGTGCTAAGGCCTGTTGAGAAAGTGAAGCACCATCAGTCCCAGTGTTCTATGTTTAATGCTCAACCCGTAAGTTATCTATTCGCAGAGACGCGACTTTCGAATTTTCGAATCAATGGAATCGAGGCCAAAAATGCTCTATTTATAGGGCATTTCACGAGTTGGCGCCATTTTCTCCGTGCAATGGTCAGACTTTCAGCGAACTACTCGATTAGTATCGGGCCAGAGCAAGAGAGCAAGAGAGCAAGAGAGCAGGGCTCACTTTGTGCTCGGAATGCTCTGGCTAGAAGATATTTAAAAAGCAGCTAATAGGCTGCCTCCTGAACTGTATCCAATCGGATCAATATGCTTTCAAGCTTGGTGGTGTCGAGCATAAATTCTTGAAACGCCGATAATGCTGGTTCGGCCATCGCGGCCGGTGCGTCTCTATCAAAAAAATGTGCTAAAGCCGTAGCTGAATTGATGGTAGCGGCTGTTTCTGTGATAAAGCTATCATCGAAAAGTGTAGCGCTTTTATGCGGAGGTATTGCTTTGAGCGTCTTGTTCCATTCAGATTGAATTGAAGGTCTACTGACAAAGTCTAGAAATGCGCGCGCAGCGATTTTATTCTCTGCATTTTTTGGTAGAAATAAGGCATCCATAGGCGCTTCTTCTGCACGTGGGATTGTGGATGAAATCTGTGGAAACTGAAAAAAGCCAAGGTCGTCAATTGACCCGCCAGCATTTACATATTGAGCAGCAACGAAATTTCCCATGATGTACATCGCTGCATCACCAACTACTATGGGTATTAAGGCATCCTGCCAACTCAGTGTTTCATGGCCTTCGATGAAATAGTCGTTGTCGACCATCTCTTTCCAGGTGACGAATACAGATCGAATCCGTTCATCGGTGTATTTAATTTCACCTGCAGTTAGTGCGTTATGAACAGTATAGCCATTGGTTCTAAGGCTAAGGTGATCAAACACGCCAGCTGTCGGCCATAGAAATTTTGTGCCTATTGTAAGGGGGGTTATTCCATTGGCTTTCAGAGTCTCAGCAGCGTTTTCGAAATCTTCCCAGGTGGCAGGTTCGCTGATGCCGAGCGTTTCAAAAATGTCTTTTCGATAGTATACGCCCCAACCATAGGTCGAAATGGGAATGCTCCATTGTTTGCCATTGTGGGTAACTGACGCGGTGCTTGAAGACATGTTAGTCCCAAGATTGTTCGCAGCCCAGATATCAGAAACATCGTCAAGGAGGTTGGCGTCTATCAGGGGTACCATTCTATTGCCGGGGTACCACGCGACAACATCAGGCGCGTTAGAATTTAAAGTGTCGGTGATTAAATTACGATGAAGACCTATTTCGTTGTCTACATAACGAAGCGATACGTTGGGGTACTCTGCGGTAAATGATCGACCGGCATTACGGAGTGCTGACTGTGCAGCAAACGTGTCAGAGCTATTAACAACGACCAGTTCACCTGAGACCATTGCTGGATCAAATAATTGGGTAGGCGCTGGGGAGTCACTAGAGCAAGCTGTTATTGTAAAGCATATTGCCGATGTGGTTAATATCGCTAGAAATTTAAGATTCATAATTACACCCAGTTTAATACTACTGATAGATACTTAATTATTATGTTGAGTTACTACAATAATGTACTGCAAATTCTTGCGCAACGTGCACACAGATTCTGATTCTGAGAATCTGAAGCATCCCTACTGGATAAGTTTTTTTACCGGGTATCGATAAATTGGAAGAACAGTCTTTGTAAATAAATGAATTGGCTAACCAATTTTGGGCCGATTTACGGCCGGAAGGCAAATCAATTGGGTATAGAGAGATAGCTGTGCGATTTATACCTTGTACTGGGAGCAAGCTTCTATAGAGGTAACCGGTCGCTGCGTTGAAGAGCTGCATATTAAGTCCCCTTGTTTCAGTTTGTAATCAGTCAAACTGTTAACTGACCTTGCCATCAAGAATCGTGGAATGGTCATTCACAGTGAGGTGAGAGTGCTGTTTCATGGTCACTGAGATAAGTCATTTTTGTGGCAGTTTGGCACGCAGTACCCCAATGAGTTCGCGCTCTGGAGATATATTGATTTGCGTGGTTTTGTGGTTACTACCCGGCGAGTAGTAACGACTGCAGGTCGAGCAATGAGGTAGTCCGGGGAAAATGTAAAGCATAAGGTAAGATGACTGCCAGGGCGGTGTTAATCTACAAGATTGTTGGGGATTCAGCAGCTAAACGAAAAGCACTAAGCAGGTTGTTTTGCAGATCTGTGATCTGTGGCCCCCATGCTTCGAGGGCCTTGTTGATCTGACTTGCGCGTTGGACGTGACCTGACAATTTGCTGTTGCTGAATACTCTGACCCAATCTAAGGGTCTCAGCAAACGACACAGTGATGGACCTTAACCCGGGTGTTGCAAAAACCCTGTTGTTGCAAAAAATTCTGGCCCAGAACCGCTGCGCTGCTTCTATAGCGGCATCTTAGACGCTGTACTCATTTTTTCTGAATATCACTTAGAATGACTAGGCTCAATCCAGTAAAAACTCCGTGCAGCGCCTTTTATACAGCTCTATAAGCCTCTGGATTCGAAATTTCATGCAACACCAGGGTTAACTTTAAACTTCTGGTCGAGTTGCGCAGAAACCCGGTCAGGTTAAGTCCCTCGGAGAGTAATTTACCGGGTGTTAAGCTCAACTCTTCGATTGTTTCTTCTTCCTTCAGCCGTATCGTTGCTGTCAATCGGTTTGGCTTCTCCGAATGCCCGTGGTATCAATCGATAAAGATCGATGCCAATACCCCTGAGATAATTGATCACCGCCCAGGCACGACGCTGAGACAGGATTTGGTTGATTCTTTTTGATCCTTGGCTGTCGGTGTGTGCAGAGATGATCACTGGCAACTGTGGGCATTTTGATAATCTAATCGCCACATCATCCAATAGAGACTGTGCGGTCGAAGACAGATTTGCTGACCCCGTATCAAACCTTATCCCATCCATTGCACTTGTAAGGTCGCTGCAGTGGTCCTCAAGTATCACTCGCGCAACCGGCTTTTGCTGCATTGCAGGTGGTGGTGGTGGTGGTGGTGGTGGTGGCGGAGGAGGAGGAGGAGGAGGGGGTGAAACTATCGCCGGCTTCAGTGCTCTGCTCGCGTTTATTATCGGTTTCTGTTTGTACGGTTCTTGTTGTGTGATCTTTTTCGCAGGTGTTTGGCCAAAGCGATAAATCATACCAAGTTGCCCGTATTTGGCATCTTCGGAAAACGAGATCACTTCCGCTCTTGCACCAAAGCCATTGTGATGCATATATTCTATGCCTGCTCCCCAAAGCCAGTGGTTAGCGTCTACTTTTCTAAAGGGCACATTGCCCGCTGGTGAGTTGCTCAATAGCCCAAACCCGCCGCGCCCATAGGCGGTAAGGCCTCGGCGCTTAGGTCGACTGCGGTTGCCACCGGCGTAAACAAGAGCGCTGATTCCATCAATGTGATAGTTAATACGCCCCGAAGGCGATAGCCCTGCGCTGCCAAGATCAGCTGAGTGCAGTTCGACTGAGAGCTGTTTGAACAGATCCACTCCAAGGTTAACCTGTCCTCCATTGTTTACCCGATCATTTACCTGCCAGCCGGTATTGTTGGTACTAGGCTCAAGCCTACTCAATCCCAGACCAGCACCAGCGTAGATTGTACGTGTGAATTCGTTTTCAGGTTTGATCTGCTGATCGGCTGATAGTGCGTAGTTACTGCTGGACATCAGGAGCGAAATCCACAAAGTTGCTATCCGTTTGTTAAAACCGGAAACGCCATGCGGTGATGTTGATAATTGTTTTGCCGCTGCGCTGCAGTATCCGTTTTCAATGCGACGAGTACCGATAGGGTGGCGAGTAAAGGCGTAGTCGGTCACACAGTACTGTTGAGGGCAGTCGCGAGTATTAGTGTTTAGGGTGCTGGTGCTTTTGATTGATCGCAGCGCTTTAGTTGGCAGGTTGTAAGTGTTCATCAGATCTTTATCGTCCAGAGCCTGTGTTGCCCGGTAGTACAGAAAACATTCCTCAGTGTTCAGGGAATTTAATTAGTACTTCCGACAAAGGTCGCCTGCGCAGTGAACGGCCAATACATGTCGTGACAAGGAGTATTTAACTCTTGTTCTTGTCATCCGGTGTTGCGAATTCGTGATGTCCATTTAAGGTCTGCAACAACTATTTAATTACGTCTACAGTTGATTTTTTCAATCAAAATTTAAATGACAACTCTTCTGTTAACGCCTTACAGAAATTTTATTTCAGTGGTGTTGAACATTGATTAAGGAAAAGACTAAGTGGTTCACAGTCTAGAGGGCAGGGATTAGAAGAGGGCTTCGTGACCTAAAAGTTTCAAGGTCAGTCATGCCTTGCTATTCCTTCTATCCCAATACAGTCAGAGCAGTAATAATTTACTGCGCTTGGCGGATTGACCAATCACAGTAAGCAGTGCCTGCAATGAAGTGTTGATCGGGCTGTCGATAGTTGATTGAGAAAGGCCATATTTAGTGGCTAAAGTGTCCAGGTGGTGTATCTGGTAAGACTATGGATGAACCGATACTGCCTAATAGTTGTGTGTAAAGAAGATAGGTTCAGTGATGGTGTCAGTAAGCTATCGTTGAGTGAGTGAGTGAGTGAGTGAGTGAGTGAGTGAGTGAGTGAGTGAGTGAGTGAGTGAGTGAGTGAGTGAGTGAGTGAGT
>JAVCKV010474891.1:0-11911 GCA_032274145.1 Herpochondria borealis | reverse complement strand
TTAAAATTAAAATTAAAATTAAAATTAAAATTAAAATTAAAATTAAAATTAAAATTAAAATTAAAATTAAAATTAAATTTAAAATTAAAATTAAAATTAAAATTAAAATTAAATTTAAATTTAAAATTAAAATTAAAATTAAAATATAGTGAAATATGAAGTATGTATTAAGAATGAAAAGTAATAGTATGAAATTATTTTAAAACTATGAAAAATATATTCACCCTACAGTAGTTTGAAAATGGGAATTTAAAAATATCAAAAATTTAAAATTTAAAAGACGGAAGGCAATTGAAAATTTATGAAACAATTTTAATCAAATTTGTGTGGAACTGCACTACTCGGTTGCTGACCTCAGCAGTTTACAAGGTGGCTTTTCGCCTTGAGGACATAGATGGCGAGGAGTACATTTCGTGCTCAGCCCGGATCCTAGTACAACGTGAAGAAACTTAAATGTTGCTCATGTCGATGCGCGCTTCCCATGGCGGGATGTCCGTGTCGTCCTCACAGAAAGTGAGCTGCAGTCCGCCAGGCAGAACCTCGGACCACTTCGCGGAAAACTCGCCGACTCCCTTGGAGAACTGCGCGACGTCCTTGCATCCAAAGCGCATCCCGCTCGACATCTCGTTGACGGTCGTATCGAACGCCCACTTTGGCTCACTGCCTTCCGAGCCCTCGGAGCGACGCGCCGCAACCGTCTTGTTTACGCCGTCGGCGACAATGCAAATATCCACGTCGCTCTCACCCGGGTCCGTGATCTTCGACGGGAGATCGGGGAAGCCCTTGAGCGGGTTTTGGCTGAACCCGGGCACGGACGAGCCCGTGATGACGAAGCCGATGTTGGCCCAGCCCTTCTCGACGGCCAGATCCGCGGCCAGGGTCTTCAGCGCGGCACGCAGTTCGTCAAAGTCTGCACGGGACGGGAAGCAAAGCGGCACGCCTTCGAACATGCGCTGGATCGCATCGTCAGCATGACCATACTCACGCAGCATGTTGATAAACGTCGGCACGTTTTCACAAGCCCAGCGCCAACGCCGGTACTGCAGCGGACGCGCGTTGCCCTCGCAGCGCTCAGCCGCTTCGTCCGACCCCCACGCAACCTTGTCGTCGTTGATATACTGGGCGCAAAAGGCCTCGACGTCCGCAGGCGAGATGCGGGGCACGGATGAGACCGCGATCGGGCCCGGGAAGAGCGGGCGGGTGTGCCGGTTCTGCTGCTGCACGCAAACGACGGCGCGCATGAAGCGGTCGCGGTCCGCGACGTAAAGCGGCATCAGGGCAGTCGCGAACTGGTCATCCGTCGGGTTGGCTGGGATTGTCGTCGGCGTCGTGTACGCGGCCTTGGTGGCGGCGGGGGAGGAGGACGGCGGTGGTGTAGCGTTGCATATCGGAGAAACGAACTTGCGGCGGGTGCGGATGTGGGTGCGGGTGACGAAAGGCGTCGGGATCGGGAGGAAGGCCATAGTGATCGGGAGGTTGTTGACTGTGTGTAACACACTGTGGCCAGCACGGAAGAGGGTTGCACAAGGAGAGCGCAGTCGAGTGAAGGAGCAGGAGCAGCCCCCGCTGACATCACCGGAATGGGAAGGTCGAGCATTTAAAGGGTTTGGGGCGTACTCAGCAGCGCAACGCAACATTGACAAACGGAGATATGGGACGTGTACACTTTTCGTTGGGTTGATAATAGCCGGAGATCATCGATATCAGATCCAGCTGATCCGATTCGTCTGGCTCCTCCCGTTCGACGTGTGAAAATTTAGTAAAATAAATACCAACCCCCTGTGACACGATCTTTATTTAAAGTACCAGATAAAACCTACTCTAATTAAAATTGCCAAGCCGCGATAGTGTCGAAGCATTAAATGCTTAAATTGTTTTTTTAGAAGACCAGCATTAAAATGTATATTTCTATTCTGAATGTTGTACATCAAAACAATAAAAAAATCCGTTATTGAAAATGGGGGGAAATTAATAATTAAAACACAAAGCATACGATGGTATCAAAATTTTTCGGAATTTGGAAAGAAGCTTGCTTTTTAAAATATAGTATAGTGTCAATATAAGCAAAATATTAATGTACACTTGAATATAATTGATGTATCACAGACTTAAGCAGAGTATCCCTGCAGCGTATTAAATAAATCAAAAAGGTTAATACGTGTTTATCAGTCTCAAGGTCAGTCCGGAAATTCCAATTGAAAATTATACTTGTTATCCTAAACAACGTTTTGGTCAGAGAACATTGTGAAACTTTGCAAATCTTACAAATTATTTCCTAGATTTTTGGAGCTCTATCTTCGCATATGTAAAAAAAAACTCAGTTTTGATCCTCAATGCAATAATATAGGAGATAAGAATGGGCTCAAGCGAATACATATTTATCAATCCTCGGCGTAAAAGACGGTTCTTTATCATTTTACTTACATCAATCAACGGAGGACTTGAAGTTCGCAATCACCACTAGTAGACAATACATATCCAATAAAATAAAACAAATCACAAAGAAAATATATTGCAATTATGTCAGAAACGCAAGAAACCCTTGCTTCAAAAGAAATCAACAATTACTGGACCATACGTTCTGTGATTGGAAAGGGTGGATTCGGAACAGTTTATTCGGTCCGTGGTAGAAGGGGCGAGTCTGCTGTCGCCAAAGTTCCCAAGAGGAATGACGACAGAAGTATTCCGAATGAGATCAGCGTGTTCGATGCCCTCGAGAAAAATGCTGTCTCAGATGGATTCCCAGCACTTCTCTTTTACGGATTACACGGCAAGAAAGAGGTGATGATTATCAGTAGACTCGGAAAGTCACTTAAAGACGTGTTGGAGAGGCAGGGTCGGCTTTCAATCCGAAGAGCTGCAGCGGTAATCATCCAACTTCTTAAACGTCTGGAGACTTTACACACTTCGGGCTTTCTACACCTGGACCTAAATCATGGCAACATTATGCTCGGTCACGGTCGGCAGCACAACATTGTGTTCCTGATCGACTTTGGACTCGCGCAACCAATATATCGGCCTGGAATGGCCCTCTCGTCGGTGCGTGGATTCGTCGGGCACCAAAATTACGCATCACTCCGAGCACACGAGTGTAAACTGCTGTCGCCAAGAGATGATCTTGAGCAACTTGTGTACCTCTTCGTCAAGATGGTCCGAGGAGTTCTGCCGTGGGAACATATGACAGGTGGAACATTTGCGGAAAAATTGAAACGAATTGAAGGTATGAAGCGGGAATATCGAGACAGGCAGGCGTGGGAATATTTCCCTTCGGCGATGAAGTGTTGGTTCAGATTCATATGGACACTTCGCTTCTATGAGACGCCGGACTACAGAAGCCTCATTTCAGAATTGCGACGTATGCTTCGTGCGAACAATTGGACGGAGGAGCTGCCAGACCACTAACATGTATTAGGCGCCGTCCAGCCCTCAGTGAGCAGCTAATTGTGTTGAAAGAGCAGCAATAAGACTTTAAAACTACCGTCACAAGATTGTCAACATAAATATTGTAGTACAAATCCATTAATTGCAAAAACCTTGCTTAGGATATTAAAGCAAACCCACAAAAATTCAATAGAATCTTATACGACATTTTTCATCTTGCTTGGGTTAGCTTTTCTATCGGGAGCTAGCGTGAAGGTCACAGGTGGAAAGAAATAAAGAGAAGTTAAAAAAAATGGCGGGATATGCCAACGAGTTGAGCAGCACAGCGTTGGACATTGTAACCTTCTGGACCGTAACTGAGGTTAAGGCACAGTTAGCGAATAATGATACGGCCCAAGGCGATCATTTTATGTGGCTTAATCGTATCATGTCTAGCGCAATTGATAAAAATTACAAAAGTTTCATAACGATTTTTTCCTTCATACATGTAGTGAGTGTGTCCAGTGCTTGCGAAGTAGGGTCTAGAGCAGTTTAACAATTTTCTAACAATATCGATGAAGTGGGCTCAGCAAAACCCTAGTTCAGTTTGCGTTTGATTGCAAAATTATACAAAAACGTAATGAGCGAAACAGACATTGAAGTATTTTTCTTATCAAGAAGTTGGTCTTTATGAAACGTGTAAATAGTTGATTTGGGTACAGGATCGCTTTGAGGCGGGCCCTGTATGATACGTTACATGGAAAGAGTTTCGCCTACACATATGGACGAGGAGAGGTCAGTGCATGATTAACATTATAAAAATACAATAAAAAATGTGAATAATATTACACGAAATATCGTTCAAGGTTTCTGTCTATTTCAAAATAGATCTTTCTTTTCAGGAAAATCCAAATGAATCTAAGAGGTTGTTTTGTTTGTACATTAGTTCGTACTTTTGTTTGGTCAGTTTGTGCAGTTCAAACGGTTGATGTGGCTCATCTTCAAATGAATATTTACTATACTTGCATATTTAATGCCATGCTACTTTCTTTCACGCAATGATGCAGGAGTATTCTAAAATCAATACATCCACTTGTTAGAAGGTACAGGGAATCAGGGAAGACTGATTTCGCTTGTACTAATACACCGAACTAATAAATTGGTACACACATTTTTTAGGTCGATATGTTTTGAAGCCTCAGATTTTTAGTGTAACATACGGTTTATTGGTCGTAAAACTTATGTATGTAGTGAGGAGAGCAAAATTACTGTGAGTTACAGTATTTGCTTTCCCCCACATTAGTGTCATCTGGTTTTGTCAATTTTTTTTACCTGAGAGGATTCAAATTTTACTGGTTACTGGTCATGGTCCCTCTCTGTCGCCTCACCGTTTAGATCATGATCGGTACGAACTGGGGTTCCATTTAAGTTGTCAGGATACTTCTCGATAATTTCTTGAAGTTTGAGTCACAACTGTTTCTCCTCCCAAAGACCATTAATTATCTGCCAAGCCACAACTGATCAAAGCCTTGTGCTCACACAGAAAACCATCATTGTGACGTTTGTTGCTCACGTCGCGAACAGCGTCCGCCGCCAATCTCTGGAAGTAGTTCTTACCAGAGTTGAGAAGCCGTCCGCTTGCAGTTCTTGTATCTGCTCATAACTTGTTTGCGATCCGTTTCATCCCCTCCTTATTCCATCGTTTAGTCCACTCCGATTTTATAGCCTGAATAACTAACTAGTCCGCGGGATGGACTAAGTTGCGCATCCACGGAAGAAATGAATCTCAGTCCTGGACTTCTCGACTGCACCAATCACTTAAGGATTCATCTTGTTCGCGCTACAATTTTCAACGTAGATAATAAGAGTCAGATCGTTAGGAAGCGGCTTGAAGAAGCGAAACTTCTCAAGCAACTCGGAAAAAATGTAGTGTCCATACATTTCTTTGGGCTACTGCGGTAGGTTACTCCCGGAACATCATCATCGACACCACGAAATAGATATGGCCGGTTCTGGGTACCAAAAAATGTACCTACGTATGCGCGTAATGACCCCCAGTGAGTGTGACTAGTAAGGTCATGCCCTATTTAGCGCATACCACATCGGAATAGTTCATCTCCGAATCGCCTTTGATTTCGAGTGTTTTGTTTGACTTCAAGTGCAAAATTGTATGGGTCTCGTCATTGTCGAAAATAGTTTCTTCCTGAATAAGACCGGAGAGGAAATAAAGACGGAGTTTTCAGAGGTGAAACAAAACCTTTCTGTACATATGATCTCGTCTCGTTAGCGACATCATCAATTTTCTCAATTCTGTACGGGAAAGAATGCTTTTGCAATCCATGAATCTGGTACTACACACCGTCTTGATGTGATTGGAAATTTGAAGTCCGGATCGATTTTGGCTTCATTAAAGTCTTCATGCCCTACCTTTCCAATGATGAACAGAACCAGCTGTCTCAGAAAGGCGCATTGAATCTCACACAAGCCTCCCGCAACTTATCAAATCCGCCAAAACTTAATCTTTCACGACGCAAACCCAAATTGATCTATGTCTTCCCAATCCGCTGCGAGCTTTCACCATTTGCTTCTTGACGCCTTCTTCGATCCACTGGTGAAAGAAAGTTTTTCTGACGAACGTTTGAAGCATGGAGCTCAACTATATCGTTTAAGCTCTTCTAGTACTTTGAAGCCCTGTTAAATTTAACGTTTTTTTTGTCCTCTGAAGTTCCTAGGAAAGTGCCATACCATCCTGCTCTTCAATCCCTTCTCATAATTTCCCTCTGCATCATCCATCATCAACTTCACATTGTGCTATCGATGGGGATCGGGCAATAAATTCTGGAGGCGACATTTTTGTTGCACGATATAAAATAAGATTTAGAAGAAGGCGCACTTTCGGAATGTGTCTGAAGCGGTGAAAAATCGGCTTTTTCTGCTCGAATCGCTTCGGGTGCTCGCTCTGTAACAGATGGCGTTAGTGAATTTTGCTCCAGTGGAGTTAGAGATTGGGACATACTGGCGCGTCTCGCGGTTGTTGCACGATTTAGAGCTATGGTAATAGGAAATGCCTCCGTGATATGGTGATATTCAATTGTGAGATGATGGTAGCGGTTTTTTTTATCCATGACACTTGTTTCGTGAATGTTTTGTGTTGGGCACTGACACAATATTTTCGAATACAGTATTTCCGTTCTTACACTATCTGGGATGTTACACTAATGAACCAGTTTGGTATACTAAAGAACGTGCGGTATTGCAGGCTGCCTCCAGCCGGTCTTCACATCTCCAGACGTCCACGAAAGCTTCATATGTTCCAGGCGAGCGGGACTAAAATAATAGCCTCTTCATCATTTCCCTATCGATTAAATTCGACGACTCAAAGCACACGCGCTCGTCGTAACAAAATGAGGTGTCGATATGTTCTTCATCTTCTGGAAACATCGGGCATTTTCTAGTACTTTAAAAATATCCACTGAAACAGAACGTTCGATTAAATTTGGATACTCCTAAGAGTATTTTTAGTAGAATAAATTCATTTTTTCGAGAATATTCTTTCTATTATACGATTGCATTATGATGGTATGCATACCAGAATGTACTAACCATATGGTGCAGTCTCTATTGCAGTCGTGCGAGGGCACTAGTAGTTAGTTTAGTTTTGCTACATATGCTGCGCTTCCGCCTTCCTTGCGCGCGAACAATAAAAGTAACTTCCTCTCTGTTCTCAGTCCTTCGAGCTGTAGCGCCGTGTGTACGCTGAACTATCCGTTATTCTCGTCCCAAAGAATCTTGTAAGTGTGCTCTCGTGACCACCATTGGTTCCCTCTCGAGCCCGTCGTTCTCCACCACCCTTTCAGAGACCATCGTTCGCCTCCTTGCTTCACCTCTACCGTCCCGTACACTGATGTTACTACAGTCATGAAGCTCACCGAGCTATCTCACATACCTTACACCCTTGGCATACCGACTCCTCAATCGTATTTTATTAGCTTCCGAGCTCTTATTTATATCCACTAAACAACCGTAAAGGATACTACTGAAGGCTTAAGTAGTCTTCAAAATGTAGCTTCCAAACATCAGAGTTTAGAACTTATTCTTAAACGTAGCTGGCTTTTGCTATACTTAAAATTGGTCTCATGACCTAGAATCTACATTTCTTGGATTTTTTAAAATACATTTATATTTCATTGTTACTATGCTGTAACTGTTACGAGTAAACGTTCGAACTCCTCGCCGCTTCAACGCGGAGGACGACAGAGCCAAATTATGGTCTTAACATAGGGGCGAGGATGCTCAACTTTGGAACTTCCGAATTCCACGTAGAGAACCACCAACTTGTAGCGACTTGCTGCATAATGACGAGTGTTTTCCTTGGCATCGGATGAAACAAACGCCTCCCGATCTAAGTGAGAGTAAAGTAGGAGGAGAAAGCCCCCTTCTGTGAACCCACTCCGGCTAGCCCCTTCATTGGAGAACCGATTAGTCAGAATCATCCCTCAGACCGGCTACCTGCCTCTCATCTCCGTCATATACGTGGTGAGATGCACCCGGATGGCCGAGGCGATACTGAGGACTCCGATAGTGTAGTACAAACATCAAAGGTGATGGTTCCGCGTCACGGCTGTGTTGAATACCACAATAGTTGTATGTCCTACGAATCACCAATTTATTAATCTCTTGCGTTAGCAGGAAAAGGAGCCATAAGACTTTTCCCTAGTGAAAACGCTTTCTCTGTAAGCTCTGATTAATAACAATTGGGCTACATTCGGTATAATCCCAAGCTAGCCGGCGCTGATTTCACTGAGCCACTTTCCGTTATTGTCGCAGAGACACTCCGCCGTTAACTCCAACTGGAAAGAAAGACCGAAGAGTAGCCTAATTGAACCGCCCCTCTACTGGCTACCGAAATACCCGTCTCAAGATGGGTGCATATCAGACCCATCTTGAGAAGGAGCTGGACAGAGTTTTGCTATGTAAGTAAGTACTGGAGGACTCCGAGTCCTGTATTGAAAAACGCATCCTTGCGTTTGGGAACCATATGGAATTCAAACTCAATATAAACTACAGAACTTTGAAAAAAACCCACACGCTAAACTACCAAAAGTCTAAAGACGGCTTGTGTGGTAAAGTGGCTGAAGGAGTCGTGACATTGAACGTAGCGAACGCCTGTTGTAGTTTCGGTAGCTTACTTGGCGTAACGCGATGGACTGGGGTGGAAGACTCGCACTTTAGATCCGGGAAGATCCGATGCCCTTCAACCCAGAATGATCGAGGAGCGGTCCTCGGTTTATATGACTCTCCAGAGTATAAAAATTAAATACTGTAAGCAGCTACATCTGTAAGATAAATACGAAATAAAAAGGCTGCACTAATCAGGGGAGCTAAGCGGGCTTACAGTCGACTTTAATAGTCAGGGTACAAAGTGGGAGCTGATCCCATCCTCTTACACGCCTCGTAGACTGCAGCCGGCTACTTTGAGGAGTAAACTCGTGAACCAGATATCTACCAACCGTTTTACGGTGCGCGATCTATCCAGCAATGTTTGACTCACCAGACGAGGCGGACGCACAGTAGTGGGATAGGCCAATGTATTACAGATCGGATTAACACTAACTAGATCAAAATTTACTTCTTATGACTGTTCTAAATGCTCTAACGAGCTAGTATGCGCACTAATGTGTTCAATCAGAGACGTGCGTGAGTCCTTCGAGGCTCAGATTTCTGGGTTCGTGATAAGTATCCAACAAGAGATGATTTCCCTAAGCAATACCCTGTGGAACTTGGTACCACCAGCCTCGCCGCTGGCATGCGGACGGGCTGATTATTCCAATTTTTTCGGCCTCCAGTCGATCTCCAGTCGATAGGCATAATGCAGCATGGCCGGATCCGCCACCAGCGGTTACATACCCTGCAACTTGTGTTGGTTCCGTCACAGAAGCTAGTAACTCCTAACTAGTGTAAAAGAATCTTACATGAGTGCAAGGAGATAAAAATAACATCAATTTCTATTTCGAAATCAATTTGGACTGAAATAAATAAATTAAAAAATAAAATAAAATCTTCTAAAATGAACAATAAGAAAGCGACAGGATGAGTCCTGGAGCACTTTTTCCTCTAGGAAGGAGTCGTCTGCTGATTTAGATGCTAAAAAACGGCCCCTGTCCCAGTTGCAGATTACAAAATTAAAGTCCTCGTCCCTAATGACTCTCGTTAAATAGGCACTATACGATCCAACTTGGGTACTGGATAACAGCAAGTCAATCGGACCGCCGGTGACGGGTATCTATGATGATTGACTTTCACCAGTCCTACAGCGGGGGTGTTATTACACTGTTCCTTGCGGTATATTATATTTTACATTGCCATACAGTGGAACATATACACTTAGTGAAAAACTGGCAGTGAAATTTGTAGTATTGATTGCACTAATCATAATTTTCCAGGAAACTGGTCGACAGTGTGATAATACTTTACTCATTTTACAGCGAGCTCCCACGGGAGCTAACATCAAAGTACGCTAGCGCGTGCATTTATTATAATAGTAGCTACCAACCGGACAACCGGTATTTATCTTAAGTTTTCTGACCAGAGGAGGGAGAATAAAACAAGTTTCCTTGAGAAGGAACCCATTCTTCCTAGGGGAACCCCGAAACCTCCGCTTTGCGCATTTCGGCTGGTTTTGTTGTCGCTCAAGCGAGGTTGAAGTGAACCCAGACGGTTGCAAGAAAAATAGACGCCTGCTACTTAAATTGAGACGGAGAGCCAACTTGAGGTTGGCTCTTCGCCTGTAGAATTTCGTACTCCTGCGGTGTCTCAATCAGATATTGCGGCCTCTAATTTTCAATATAGTCACGTCCGTACGGCATCTCACCGTCTCGGACGTACGAGGACTACTTATAAGATCCAGTACGTTTATTTTTATCCTTTTCCGTCTCTATAGGCAGTGCCTCTACTAACCTTGCTCGATATTTTTGTATTTTTGAAACAAGAGTTGGTCCTAATAGAATCTGAAAAGATACATTATCATAAGAAGTTTTAGATAATATTCATAGACAACAAGCAGTTGAGAACCTAGCGTCAGCTAGCCAGCATCGCCTTGAATTTTTAGGTATAGAATTCATATAGTTAAACTTAAATGGCTGGAGAACTCGGCAACCGTTCGTAATAGTCAGCGAGTTATCTACTGGTTTTCTCCTATGAGTAACCTTCATAGATCTTAACGTGTCTAATAGCTGGGTACAACGACGTAAAGTCTTACTTCGTGACGGCAGTACGTTTCTGGTACATGTACGTCCATCTTTCACACTAACCCGTGATGCGAATGGACCTTTTTTCAGTACCTAAGGCTAAATAAGAGCCACAGTATGAACGCCTTGATAAAAAGCGGAGCCTTTCCGCTCTGCCTGCGACATTTGTTCAAGTTACCTTAAATGCGGCTGGTACCTTCCTCCTTTAAATTACTGAAGCATCGCCAAAGGCATAGCCGTTGTTAAAAACTAGTTTTTATTTAAAAGTAGCTTATTTCTCAAGTCACTAGGTGATATTCGTTAAGAACCAGATAATAGGCACTGCAGCAGATGAAACTATGATCTGGTTCGTATTTTCAAATATTTCTGACTTCCCCACGAGCGACGATTTTTATTGGAAAATCTACACACGGGTAAACTTGTAATATTAAAAAGACTTACATAAGTCTACTGATCCCGTCCCAAAGATAGTTGGCCCTAAGTCCAGGGAACATTTTCAGGCCTGCTATGAAACAATACCTGCAGCAATGTTCAAGGAGCAGTGTACAGGATTCAAAGTCTTTAAGGGACGGGCAAATTAATATTTCTAATGTAAATGTACATAGCTCACGTAGTAAAGCGGAGATGACCCTAGATGTTACATTTGAACACACAGAGCGTTCTCTGTTTTATTATATAAACAGGCAGATACCCTCTTCCTATCCTCCGTTACCCAGGGAAGTATTAGAGAAAATTTTCCTCAGCACCAGTCGCTGATGGGGATTCCGACACCGAGGGTCACCATTTTTCAGTAGACAATGTTGACCTCAAACACTTAACTGCTGATCAACAAAAGGAGGTAAGATCTATTCTAAAGCCTTTTTACTCTATGTGGTTAGGAGACATAAGCATAGTTACTGCAGCAAAGCACAGGATCCATATTGATCCTGATGCTAAGCCTTTCCGTTGTCAGCCCTACATGGTTTGTTTAAAGGATCTCGAGATCCAACGCTACGAAGTACAAAGACAACAAAAATTAGGTTTCATTGAACCTGCTATGAGCTAGTCGGAATCACCGCTCCTACTAGTTCCAAAACCGGAAAATAAAAAACGCTTCTGCGTTGACTACCGCCGCTTAATTGAATTAACTGTAAACGAAAGTTATCCGCTACCTAAAATGGACGAGTGCTTCGACTCTCTAGGAGAGGCCGTTTAAGTTTGTACACTATACGCTAATTGAGGCCACGGAAGATTAGCCTGCCAGAGGAGGACAGACCCAAAACAGCTTTTGACTTCCACGAAGGTTTTTTTGAGTATTAAAATGT
>JAVCKV010474780.1:0-11914 GCA_032274145.1 Herpochondria borealis | reverse complement strand
CCCCAATTTACAACCGGCGAAGCATACCAAGAACAAAGCACTTATGATGTAAGACAAATCTTACAAATACTACCGCCATGACACTGAATATTGTCTTGAAGCAAGCGAATGCTCTACCATTTCTACGTAGGGAGCAAGTTTGGAAATTACTGTCACATGGTGGTGACGATTTGAATCTGGCAATGTCCATACTGGGAATGCTGTTGTGTATCCACAGGATATTGCGAGGTCACTCCCGTCTCCCGGTGTGCGAAAGTGATAGGTGGTGTCTGGGCCGGCTAACGCCAATCGCGATGATGAGATGAGAGCGAAACCTTTCTAACGTCAGCAGAGTGCCCATTGCAGCCATACCAAAGATCGGGGTGTGGAGAGGATTGTTAGCTTCAGGCTAGGTGTCAACTAACCGAAGGAGCCTCCCTGTCGCTCTGGAAGGCCTTTTGTAAGTCAACAGCAATCCCAGTTGAACCATGTCTCCGAGAAACATTTCTGCTTCAAATCATCTGGCCTTATAAAGAAGTTGGCCACTCCAGCATCTCCCCACATTATATTTACACCATTGTCGGTCACAGTGTCACAGTGTCCATCTGAAATAACAGCAGCCAGTTGTCATTTTTAAGCATTGGCCTAGGATCATCTTGCGTAAAGTTAGCGTAACCCCCAAGCTTACAACCACTTGAATCATATTTTTCAAACAATGTATCGACTGTCTCCTCATGAAACTCATCCAAGGCCGCCACAACTTGCTCAAACCGGTGATCCACTGGGCCTGGTAGACTAACTTCTGACTTGAAATTTAACGAATACTCGCCTTTAAATGGGAATATTGTTTTTTTTGCTATCGGATAATTCTGCTCTATATTGACAAGGGTATCCTCCTCTACATACTCATGATAGATCACTCGATACTCAGCTGGTTTTTTTATTATATCTGTTAAGGAACGACCTTTACTCTCATACTCACGTCCAAGGCTTCCTTGATCGGATATGAAAAACTGGAGCAACCCTTTTAGTGGCAAAAGCGAGTATTCCGGAAGTTCTGACAAGTTGAATTGGGCTAGCAATCGTAATGGTTTGTTTTTTCTATTCATCGGATAGTCCAAACCGATTGGCCAATATGGATACCCACCAAATTTACTTGATTGCAAATTGAGTGGAGGAGTGGCACTAGGAGTTAGCTTTATACTTTCTATACCAGCTTTTTTGGCCTTCCCATCTATTACATTTAACTCCTGGGTAATTTCCTCTGGATCAATTGGATCGGTTGACTCACTTCTTATAAACCGATAAGCGGCATAAACAACCAATAAACCTAATAAATAGAATAATATTGTGGTCATAGAAATTGTGCCTGCTTATTGGAAATATAACGCTGCCATACGTTGCTGCTATTTTAATTGATTTATTAATCTGCACGTCTTAGGTTAATGGTTTAGGACTGCGAGGTGCGGCATAAAATAGCAAGCAGACGTTACTGCCCGATCTACCATTGGCCGACAGTACTCATTCGCTGATAATCAACTGGAGCCCACTACTGCTCGGTATTTTCGGTCCTCACAGTCCAAGCACCAACCGCAAGCCATCATCGACAACTTGTTGTGTTTTGTTATTCAACTTCCCTGCTTTCTCAGTTAGGAATGACTTATCCAGTGTTAGCACTTGGGAAACATTCACAACAGATTCTTTATCCAAGCCACAAGCTTTGGGACTTGATCGAATGTTACCAGGCGCGCCCGCAAGGAACACATTTGAGGTAATGGCTGCAACTACAACCGTGCGAATCTGGCTTCGATTGAACTGATTAGATTGGACAATAACCACTGGGCGCCGGCAGCCTGGCTCTGAGCCTATAGGATCATCTAGTTCAGCCCACCATACTTCGCCTCGGTTCATTACCATTCGGTCCTGTTGAGTGAATTAGATTGCATCTGGCCCAGCGCTGAATCTAATTTGCTGTCAGCTTTCGAGCTCGAGTATATGTTGTTGAGTTCTTCTGTCACATGCTCATCCGAATGCTGAGCGAGGTATTCTTGAATAGCGCACACATATAACTCGCTGCGCGATACACCCAGTCGCTTTGCTGCCTTCTCAGCAGCTTCGAATACTTTGTCAGGAATTGAGATAGCTGTTTTCATGCTTACAGCATAACTCTGGTTATACCCCAATTATACCCCAGTTGTTAGGGGGCAAATTTAAACGGTCAATTAGTAAAAAACCTATCTTCCGTAGTCTTGTTCTGTCTCTCAGGATCCCGGTATGCAGCATTGCATTCGTACGAGGTCGGCTTTATTGCTTTGAGTGCCAAGGCAATCGAAAGGTCCCTATACTGGCAGAGGAATGGAATTCCAGGCAGTCGCAGCTATTGTCATTGGTGGTGTTAGTTACAGCAGATTAGGGACCATCCACGTAGGTAACAACTATCTCAAATGCATTGTTATTGGTAATGTTTGCGGTTGACGTTGTAGCTCCAATCGAAACGGACGCGCCAATCTTAACGATCGCCTGGCCATCGACACCGAGAGACACGAGAAACCCTCCCCCTTGCGCATTGATCACCTCCGTTCCCGCCACTGTCACGCTGCCAATAGACTGCAGCACGGGTAAAACAGTAATTTGGAAATAACAACCAACCCCACCCAGAACCGAAACTTCAGCAGGTGTGAATGTATCACCGAAGCTCATTTGGTTAGAATCATTGATATTCAGCTCCGGTGGTAATGCCCGAGTGCCGTTTGCAGCGTTAACCACTACCGTGGCAGACCCGGCAACCGGCGATGTGAATCGCCCCAATTCAAGTCCAGTGTTGCTACCAATTTCAAGGGAGCCGTTTACTGTATCAATGCAAGTGACACCCCAACTGACTGCAGGTGTTGCGAGAAATAAAATCATCGTAAGTGTAGTGGTAGATAACATATAGACTCTCATCGCAGGCGGTGAAGTTCGAAGTCCTGACCCGTCACCACGCCATCGCCCGTGGTGAGATGCAGGTCAATTTCGCGAGCGTCCACAATCGCCAGGCGCAGCGCTTGTGCAGGCTCTATACGAATGACATAACGACCAACGGGAATACCATCGATAACATAAAGCCCGTCGTAAGCTGTCTCTCCCTGCGCAACCACCAGACCGGAAGCATCCACTACTTCAACAGACACATTGCCTAACGGCGAAAGATCGGCACCTCGTTTAAGCCGAACGATGCCCTCGATATCCCCGGTCACGATAACGGGCAGGTCAATCTCAGCGGAGATACCGGGCCGCTGCATTATGGCGAACCCCGGCGTGCTGACTCGCCATGATGGGTCTTGCAAACTATCTGGATCAATGCTGACATCTTTCCAGCTCTGTCCGCCGCTGCCATGCAATAGCACACGCCCTGCGTGATCGGTTATTCCCGCTACTGAGCCGGAGCGCACCACAACATCGGGTAAAAAATGCTCTCCTTTGTCACGCTCACTGTTCTGATTTTCATCCAGATAGACTCGGGCGGCAATCGCACTGCCACCACCGGCCTTGCCGGTCGACATGACAGTTCTAAGGGTCCTTTGATCGGTAAAGGTATTGAAAGATATCGTCGCAAGAACTGACGCTTCATTATCAGTCAGGGTATCAAGATGGTTAGCGGACATGCCGATGGTCGCCACTCCCAGATCCTTTGTAACACTTGCAAAGATTGATGTATTTTGGTTCTGAACGTTGTGCGAATATCCGATGTTGGTTTGGTAACCATCTAAAAAATTTCGGTTGACTTGAAACGACACCTGCTGGGGTTTCGTGTCCGGGCTTACGGCGTAGTCCGCTGATGCCCGCGCCGTAAAATCGCTATGACGAAGATTGATGTTTGTATTACCGGTGACGGCGTGGTTTCTGCCAACATCCAAAAACGAAAGATTACTTCCGATTGAGATTAACCTTGCAGATAAATTGGCGGACAGATCAAAATCAAACGCGCTTTCATCATTGTCAAAAATAGCTAATTTTCCGCCGATCGCACCGGTCAGAAATGCATCTTTGATCAAACTCCTGGTGAACGCTGTCATGTTAAGGCTGGTTTGGGATGCCAACTGGCGTTGGCTTTCAGTCTGATTCCGGTTACTACGAAAATCGTTGAAGTAGTTTTCCTGCCGCCCTAACAACGCTACTTGAGCATAGCCACGGTTGAACCCCAACCCTGTCGCAATACCGCCTTCGTTATCTATAGCGGTATCTGCGTTGACGAAGAACCCGCCAAGAGTGCTTCTTAGTCCGCCGGTGAAAAAGGTTCTTGTATCTCCTTCGCTCACACGCGCAGACAGCACGCCTGCCGCCACACTCGTCTTAGTTGAAAGACCATAATCTAACCGTGCCGAGGCAGTCACATCTTTGCTATCAGAATCGGTGTCCAGATCACGAATGCCAAAAACAGTCTCACCTGGCTGCGTTAGAGCTACGTCATATAAAAGCTGCCCGACTTTCGCTTGCCCGCTGCCTACAAAATACTGTTCCAGTTTCGTTCGGCGTTGCCCCTGTGTTCCATAAAATTCCAGTCGAATAAAATTCTGTCCACAGCCAGCAGGATATCGTTCCTGTAAAGCTCCACTTCGAAACCGGGCTCGATCGGTCCTTCGATGGTCACCGTGTCGAGAGTGCCGGAGAACCCTGTTGGTCGCCGTGCTATACGGAAACCACGCCCGGCAGTCGACTTTGAGACTAATGGAATTGAAGCACCTGAAACATCCCCTGCCTGCACTTGAGTCGCATCGAATTGCCCTAGAAGACCGCCACGTGGGTTTTCGCGACCCAGTCGTAAGCGAGCATCACTGATCGCCGTGTCATTGCCGAAAACCAATAGCGAAGCACTACTCCAGAACAAGTCACCATCGGCGCGCAGACTATAGGAACTGAACAACTCAGCCCCTTCACCACTGCGGGCACCGGCGCTCAGGTCGACACCGAGCGCTGGGATACTAACGAGCCGATAGGGTGTCTCTCGTTCCGGGAAACGTGCATACGACACAATGGTTGATCCAAATTCGCGATGCTGACGATCAATCTGTTCCTCAATAGCAATCTGTTCTCTTGGCTCGATGACAAGCTCCAGAGCCCTCAGATCCATCCGCAAATCAAGAGGAAACCATACGGACACTTGAGATACCGAGACGTAAAGTTCAGCCTCTATGACACGCAGTAATGTTTGATCGAGACGATACGTTTGTCCATCGGACAGAACAACACCCGTTGCAACATCCAGATCAAAGCGACGATCCTCACGGATGAACCAGCCGCTGGCTCCTTGATTACCCTCTGATACCTGAATAGGAAACTCAAGCAGGAACATCAGCTGTTCGAATGGCACAAGTAGATCCCGGCCTTCAACATAAGCGATTATTCCGTCGCTAAGTTGCACATCGCCACGCAGACTGACTGACGCGATCACTTCACCTTCCTCCGTCAGAAAGTCATTCTCACTGAGTTCAATAAACGCATCAGATGCAGCGGGCTCAATCGGATTGACACCTTCAGCATGCAACGGCTTACCCGTGGGCTCAAGCTGATCTACCTTACCAGCGGATACTCCAGCATTCGCGTCATTGGTCACCACACCGGTAAACTGATCAATCGATGTCACCCGACGCTCGGCCAGTGCGGAAACGTCAACAGTCGTTGCATCAGTGGTTCTATCGACATCAGTGGTCTTATCGACAGCATCAAACACCAAAGCAGTATCAACAATCACTTCTAAGCTGGCAGTTGAGACTTGCGCCTGTTCATTGGGTAATTCCACAAACGTAACAGTCACAGTTGACGCTGCCGAATCTAACCCACCATCGTCCCGCACCGTGTCACCAAACCGATCAACCGTACCTGCATAAGTTTCCGGATCAGAGGTATAAGTGATGACACCACTAGTCGACTGAAAGGGGATCGAACCGGGCTTTGGCAACTGCGAAGGGGTTGCAGTGATCGTGGCTGGATTAATCTGGCCATCAGAATCGGTGTCGTTGCTTAGTACATCGATGAACACCGTCTTTACCGAAGTGACTTCAGCGGTGTCATTCATAGCCTGCGGCATTGCGTTAACTGGTGGCCGCTCAAAAGTAACGGCTACGGTAGCCATTGCTGACTCCATGCCCTCATTATCTTTTACTGTGTACCCAAACTGATCGATGGTGCCATCAGCGACATCCGCAAAAGGAAAGTAAGTCACTACTCCGGTGGCTTCATCGATCTCTAATCCACCATACACTGGCGCTAAGCTTGTAGAGGGTGCTACTGTGGTCGGATCTAGAATTCCATCTGCATCACTATCGTTGTTTAGAACACTAATCGGCAAACCTACAATGGACGTCACTACGGCACTATCATTAGCTGCAATTGGGGCCGTGTTCACTGGTAACTGAACAGTGACTGCGGCATTCAGGATGTCAGTTTCACCTTGATCAGCGGTGTCATTCATAGCCTGCGGCCTTGCGTCTACGGGTGGCCGCTTAAAAGTAACGGTTACGGTAGCCATTGCTGACTCCATGCCCTCATTATCTTTTACTGTGTACCCATACTGATCGATGGTGCCATCAGCGACACCGGTAAAAGGAAAGTAAGTCACTACTCCGGTGGCTTCATCAATCTCTAATACACCATGCGCTGGCGCTAAATTTGTAGAAGTAGTTACTGTGGCAGGATCTAGAATTCCATCTGCATCACTATCGTTGTCCAGAACACTTGTCGGCACACCTACAATGGACGTCACTACAGCACTGTCATTGGCTGCAATCGGGGCGGTATTCACTGGTAACTGAAAAGTGACTGCGGCATTCACGATGTCAGTTTCACTTTGATCAGCGGTATTACCGACAGCAACTGGCACTACGGCCATGAAGAGCGCGACCGAGGCAAAGGTTTGGCAATGATCCATAGTCGGTGGGTCACTTGACAGTGACGCGATCCACGATCTTGCCGGTATAGTGATCAATCAGCAGCAGAGTTATTGGCCCTGGAGCTGTATCTCGCAGAGCCAGAGAGTACTTGCGCACAGAGTTCGGTACAGGCACAGCGATACCTCGTGCGGCACCCACTTCATTCGCCATGTCGACCTCCCCTTTATACGCACAGATCAAGATACAACGAGGCATTCCCCTCGCGCCAGAGCGTTACGTTAATTTGGTCCTGATCTCGTTGCACGTTTCTCATGCCACCCTCGGCGGCGGTGGTGCCACGACGAATGATAATCGGCAGAGCTACAGATTGAATGAGCCCAATAGAACCAGTGATTACGTTATCAGCAGCATCCGGATCCAGACTGACAGCTTCAGGTAGCTTGCGAAGAATCGCATGGATGCGGTATTCGCCTGCAATATCTTTCGGGGGACGAGCAAGTACTCGCACGCGCTGAGTTTCACCTGGCTGCAAGCGCACCTGACGAGGGCTGAAGCGGATGAATGGCTTCGCTGACGGAAACCCTTCAGACGTCTCGTCTACCTGAGATACAGAACCATCATCGTGGTAGACAACATCCGACATCTCGATTCGGTAGGTGCCGACGGCATCGCCGCGATTTGTCAGGCTAAGCGTGGCTGTGCGGTCGCGATCACCCATGACGATACGCTGAGGTGAAAAAGACAGCGACGCTTGTGCGAATGCTGCAGTCGACGATAAGAAAAAAACGGTGGCGATTAACGCTCGAAACATGGCAGGACCTCAGACTATGGAGCAGGGTAAAGAGCAGCACGCCGAAAACGTTCAGCCATCAGAATTGCAGCATATTCGATGTGGTAAATTGAGTCGGAACGAACACACACTATGCGTATGGAACTCTGTTAGACACCCACCGCTTATTTACGCTGTCATAACGACTTACAACAATCCTGGCAGCGCGCACTATCCTCGCGCCGCCAGTCATCGCAAATACTAGTCGTAAACAACCGTCACTGTAAGGCTAAGGTCATCATAAGCACCTGCACCTACAGTGACGCCAGTAGTATTGGTAGCGTACACCTGTGCGCCGCAGTACAGCGTGTCTGTTCCAGAATCAAGCGTAGCCGTGATGGACGGGGCGCCAGTATAAGCTCTACTAGTACCACCGGCATTTGTGCAGAATACGCTGCCTAGTCTGAGCCCTGGTACATCAGTCGAGTCCGTTAGCGTCTTGGCCAATGTTGTCGCATAACTGAAGTCCGGTTCACCAGTAATGGTTACTGTTCCACACGTAGGGCTAGAGTTGCCAACACCCGCAAGGACGGTTGCGGAACTTGAGCTTACGGTGGCCGCAGCCGCCACTCCATTTGCGAATGGGTTGGCGCCCGCTGTGTAAGTAAGGGTAGGCACGCCTGAATCGTCACATGTCATTATGACACCGGTCTGGGGGGTAACACCGGCGGGTCCAACCAGATCAGGCATCGTCATCGCCGTTGTGGTGGTGATTTCAAGTGCCGCGACAATTTCACCATTTATTGACACGACCCCGCTATCAGAATTGGCAGCGAAAGCTGGCACACTGGCGGCCATTACTGCGCAGGAAAGACAAGTAAGAGTAAGTCGGTTTTTCATGGTTCGATCCTTGATGGATGCTCGATAGCGAGCGAATAAGCAAGAACGGCAGTCAGGGTACTTTGCCAAAGGCGTTTCCCATCACAATTGCCAGCTCCTACCTGATAAAAAAACGATATCGAAACCCTCGTTTTGATATGCGTTTGGAACCCGGCAGGACACCTTCCAGTTGTTCGCCTTGAGTGGTTCACTTGGCTGGCAGTATGATCCATTCCTTACATAACACAACTAATTAGAATCAATAATCAGTGGTAATAATACTGGTTTACCCCCTGTTTGGAGAGACATCACACCCTGTACTTTGTACAACCTCTTGATAACAAGATTGATTAATCAAATTCAGTCTGGTCGTATTTAAGAAGGTTGCGAAAATATTTTGCGGAGGTTGTGCTTTGATTGGCACTTTAAGCGGCCTCTAATCTTCCTGCTATTTCGGGGCTCGGTGTGGCGACGCAGCCAAATCCATACGAAGCATTTACATAGACACCCAACGTAAAAACCGTAAAGCCATTTCTTTCGCGCAATCACAAAGCGAAGAAAAGGAGTTATAGTGATGACTCAAAAAGTTTCGAGGAGCAGATAATTCCAGTCGAAGAATCAAAAAACGGTATTTGGTAAGTTCTTTCGGCACAGGCTATCATTGCGAGCCAGCGCAATCGGTTGTTTACCGTTAATTAATTCTGTCTAAGGGTACAATGCAGTACTGACGTCCAAATCAGGCCTACGCTGCCGACCGAATACTTGGCAAGCCTGCTCTAACGAATGAACACATCCCACCAATCCTTTGAACCGACTTTCAAAGTGAGTGCATAGGTATACACAATGCTCCGGCGAAATAGATAGTTGCTTCAGGATGGACTCTGCATCAGCGCTGATCGCGCCGACCTTGTCCTCGCGTATCTGTCGACCAGTCCAATCGACCAATTGGAGGTAGTCAACCAAATTGAAAATCACACCCTTTGGCATATGTTGGCGAAGGTGGCCGACAAACGGAAGTAGATTATCTGGCTGAAGCGCTTGTTCAGTACGGTTGGGTTCCTCAATTGATTTATTCATTTTTTCGGACACCTGTTGCCAATATCTGATTCTGTGCTGAATACTCGTATGGTCTGACTGTTCCGGTGTTTCTGCAATGGCTGCGCGAACCGGATTCAAATCAACGTATGCCATGCAACTGAGCAGGGCTTGTTCATCAAGAAACGCCTGGCATTTGAACCGCCCCTCCCAGAATCTACCAGTGACCCCATCTTCGGTATTGGCCCTGCGAGCTACTTTCACGTTCAATACCCTCATGAACCAACTGATACTGGACAATCGTTCGCGTCAGAGATCGATATATAAATTCAATTGATCGACTTCATGCGGCTCAAGTGGGTCGTTGTTAAGAAACTTCTAAGAGACAATGTTTCCTTAGGGTTATACGCCCATTCATAGAGCTCAGTATCTGACATGATCATTACTTTTTTTGGCATAACATTTAGACGCCTCGTATGACCGGTATGGGTTGCTTCCGTTCAGGTCGAGTATAACGAGAAGCCGGTGTTTGCCATTGTAAGATTTATCTTAAAACGCTATCCAAAGGCAGGAAAGTGCCCATAGCGGACGTATAGTTCAAATGGAACCAAGATTTTCTCGCATACACTTGTCATTCATAAAATGCTACTCCACTGGTGAGCGCCGCCGAGACTATCTCTATGAAACAGCGGAACCCCTGAGTGCAGTTACTTCGATTTCGATTTTCATCGGCGGATCTGAGAGGCCTGCTACGAACATCGTTGCTGCAGGCCTTATGTCACCAAAGGCTTCTCGCAACGGTGTCCAACATGATTCCCAGTCAGCTGCATTCGGAAGAATATAGTTGACGCGTACTATGTCGCTTAACATTGCACCAGCTTCTTTTAGCGCCCATTCGATGTTTTTTATACATTGTCTGGTCTGCTCGGTTACATCATCCGAAATCGTCATCGTAGAATAGTCATAACCAGTTGTTCCAGCTACGAACACCCAATCACCTTGAACAACTGCTCTTGAGTATCCGATCTTTTCTTCGAATGGCGATCCCTGGGAAATAAGTCGGCGTGTCATGGTGCATGATCTCCAGCTGATTTTAATTACGTGATACAAGAAATAGAAATAAAGGATGTCTACGTTTTAGCGATAATGCGTTTTAGCAATTGCTGACCGTGGGGCCAGAGTTCTAGATTCTCGCCTGAACCAACATGACCTAACGGACCGGCCACTTGGAGTTGTGAATTCCAAGCTGAAGCAATTGTTTCGGCCCTGGGCAACGTCAGATAGGGATCATCCGTGCTCGCTACCAGTATGCTTGGAAACGGGAATTCAAGCATCGGAATCGGCTGGAACTTCTCATACAGACTACCTTTTTCTACCCAGGCTGTATTTTCAACATCAGCCGGTGCAACCAGCAACGCTCCAACCACGGGCCCAGAATGTTGCGCCGCCCAATGCGCTACGACAATATTGCCCAGCGAGTGAGCAACTAGAACGACGGGCTTATCCGACGATTGGATGACGCCATCAAGCGCGCTTATCCAATCGGCACTCGTACCGCCATTCCAGTTTGTTTGGTCGACTCGCTCAATTCGCCTATCTTGTCGTTCCCAATGTGTGTGCCAATGATCTGGACCTGAGCCGCCACCGCCTGGTACCGTTAGGATTCGCATGTGCGCACTATTCATAGTCTTTTGTTTTATATATTTCTTGGAATTCGGAAAGACGCTATGTTAATCAGTTTATACTGATGCTGGTATAAATGAATTAGTTGTCAAAGTAATTCACCTCAACAGAATGAGCTACCGGCCGCTTTTGGCCGGTAGTTGTTATTGTATAATCTATGATTCAAATGGGTATTTGATACAGTATCAAATACTTTTCCAACGACGGGTTTAGTTTAAGGGTTGGAGGATATCTGTCAACGTAGTAATCCGCAGGCCGCCAATGAGGTGGGAGGCAGATGTCGTCTAGGCCTACATGTAGGAAACCGCGGTGGTGTAGTTTGAAGCTATGGAAGAATACGGTGGTGAGGCTATGGGGTTTTGTATATATGATGCGGTACTGTGAGGCATATTGTCTAGGACGAATACGCAGTCACTGAGATAGATCAGTTGGTTTTTGTTCCGCTGTATAGAAATATGTTGATCAGAGCAGCCGAAAAAAAGCCCTGTTATATGCAACCGACAACAGCAATGAGCTACCGTAGTAAAACAGTAGTGGCGAGGGCAATGTTTTTTGCTGTAGAGCGTCATGCTGGTAACGGTGCAACAACTGGTGGAGCGCGCGCTGGATAGTGGATGCTCTCGAATTTTTTGGCTCCTCAGCGGAATCTGTGGGTGAAAAGCACTATCAATTCATACAGTAGAAGGGTAGAAACAGAATT
>JAVCKV010474558.1:0-11915 GCA_032274145.1 Herpochondria borealis | reverse complement strand
CTGAAATCCGATTAGTCGATTTCGAACCGTGATCAAAGCACTACTGGAGTAGTATAAGTGTACGTGGGATGCCCTAGAGATTTGCTTGAGACACTGCTGCACAACGAGGGGAGACAAGATGAGACCGCTGTATGATTTATAAGGTACGCGTAGACTTTAGTCAATACGTTCTTGTTGCCCATTGCTGAGGCAAGAAGCTCTTTGTTGCGGTAGGACCTCTGTCTCCTCTCTACGGGGCAATCTCCACAACGGTCGCTGTATGAAGGCTTGTTTCCGGTGTAGAGCAAGGAGACGACTCTTCGACACTTGGAAGGGCGCACAGCACGGATTGACGAGACAGCGAGAAGCACAGCTCTCAAATCACTCTCCATTGGCGACAGCCAAAGAAGAAGCATTTCTCACTGTGGGAAAATTTCTCAACCAACTGATCGCCTTCTTCTTGTGGAGGTAGAAATTGAGTGCTACGAGGCAAGAACGTTGTTATGGAGGAGTCCCTTGTCAATCTCTCGAGAGAGTTCTTGATCACCGCATGGAGGTCTGAACTTCTTTCGGGGTCGGTCTTCGACCTTGACAGAGGCATCAACACAAGAATGCCGTCTACTACGACACCTGAAATTGGTAGCGTGGAGTTACCATGTTCCTGCAATTTGCTCTACTGTGAGAGTGTTTACTGGTCTCTAGAGAGCTACTCAGAGTCGAGAAAAGCCTCGTTCGGGCTGCTTTGGTGGACTCCGTTTCCACAAGAAATTGGCAGGATCTTTTGGTCGGTCCTGGTTGCCAGTTGGCGAGTCTTGGCGGGAAGTAACTGAGTCAGCAGCCGCAGGAAGAAGCTACGCGTGCATAGCTACAGATAATGCGGAAGTACTTGTGGGGACGGCAAGCCATTTGTATCGAGCAGTACGTACAGGTGATAAGGGAAGGGGTCCTGGCTTGACGCAGATGCAATTGCTGGTTCTAACATGCACTGACCAGAGACCAGGTGAGCCAGTTGCCTGTGACGGTAAATAATCGGAGTTAGATTAGTACGAGTACAGTGGAAGAGTCTTTTGTGAGTCCTGGTGACTTAGTTTGATTCTTACTTCTTCATAATGACTACTAAGTTTCTCGCTTTTCAAGCGGTAACTTTTAGGGTATTCAAGTCTGTATATGATGATAGCATTTCAAGCGAGGGTATGATGCAAAGGAGCTCATTAATGCCTCTCTAGGATTGTAGATGTGTCTTGTGTTGGGCCGATTTCAAGCGAAGTCTCAATATTACAATCTATACAACCCTGAAGATTCGTGTACCTCTCCCAGCACAATGCCTCCTCCACCATTCTTGCTGGACAAAATGGATCTTCCACCAATTCTATGTGGTCCGTCAGAAAGGCATCTATTTCAAGCTAATAGGAAGAGACTTGGAGATTGTCGGACAACAGAGTATCCTGAGCATCTAAATAAACGTTCACGAGTTGACAAAGTGAGTATCATTATCATCCCCCCATCAAGAGTTCTCTTGAAATCGGGCCCGATTCCATTGTTTGCTCACTTTTCCATCGGAAGCATTTTGTAAAATGATCCGCATCGTCCTTTCCGCTGCATTCCTGGTCTCCCAAGTTTCGGCTCTGGGCTATCCGTCGTGTAACATCTGTGGTGAAGGCAACACTGTTACCAACAGGTTTAGCTATTTCTACAATCCCGATTCGTTTAACTGGGTGACATGCTATGACTTCGAGAAAGCTGCTTTGTTCGGAATGATCTCTCCAGGGAACTGCAACAACGCAGCCCAGTTGGCCGCTACCTGTTGTGGAACAGAAGCTGGGGATCCAATTCCAGAAAGCGAGGACCTCGTTCCTCTTTGGCCAGCATTTCCAATCTGTGCTATCTGTGAGAAACCATTAGTCGTGGTGCGTCCGGATAATGTCGTCGAAGTTCTCAACGCAACATTGTCTTGTGAATCCTTGAACTTTGCGGGAGAAAATGGATTCATCGACGACGCAGATTGCCCTTCAGTTGCTCCTGCAGTTACGCAAGAATGTTGTGTGCAGACTCCAGGTCCAACGGTATCTCCTTCTGCCATGCCCTCTCCTTCTCCATCCAAAACTCCAAGCGTTTCTCCTTCAATGTCACCATCTTTGACCCCAACAGCAACGCCTTCCGTGAGTCCATCTACCAGCCCCTCAAAGTCACCTTCTAAAATGCCATCTGCGTCACCATCGCGTGCTCCATCTTCATCCCCGTCTTCTCGACCTTCTCTGACTCCAACTGCGACTCCATCCTTGTCCCCTTCTGCTTCTCCTTCCTCGACACCGTCCAAAGCTCCTTCTTCTTCTCCTACTGCAGTCCCTTCCAAAACTCCATCGCTGACTCCAACTGTGTCTCCTTCCACAAAACCATCCCACTCTCCATCCAAAGCGCCTTCCACAAACCCGACTGCTGTGCCATCTTCTTCCCCAACAGAAGTGCCAACCAAAGCCCCATCGTCTACGCCCTCTGTCAGTCCTACAAGCGCACCTTCGCTTAGTCCAACGACGGCTCCTTCCGCTAACCCAACTCACGCTCCATCAGCCTTGCCGTCGGCAACACCATCGACGAAACCTTCTTCAAAGCCCTCTGCAACGCCAACAGTGGTGCCATCTCATCAGCCATCCAGCGCTCCATCTGAGTCGCCTTCCCACAGTCCATCTACTAATCCAAGTGCCCAGCCCTCCACCAGCCCATCTTCTATGCCATCCGATGGTCCCTCATCTGAGCCAACTACGTCTCCGTCCGGCAGCCCTTCTACGACACCATCTTCCTCCCCATCGATTGCTCCTTCAAAATCTCCCACCATAGTGCCATCATCTGAGCCAAGTGGCCAGCCTTCCGGTGGCCCATCCTCAATGCCATCCGATGGTCCCTCGTCTGAACCCTCCGGAGCTCCTTCTGGTGGCCCATCTGCGGAACCATCTGCACACCCATCTATCGCACCTTCAGTGTCGCCATCGATCATGCCATCTGACGTGCCATCAGACAAACCTTCCGGAGTTCCATCTAGTGTGCCGTCTTCGTCACCATCTAGTGAGCCTTCTGCTGAGCCTTCTGGAGGACCCTCGAGTGAGCCATCATCTACTCCATCGAGCGAGCCTTCCGGCCAACCCTCTGGAGAACCATCTGCCACTCCATCTGAAATGCCATCTCTTCTTCCCACGACTGCTCCAACCATCACGCACTCCGGTCATCCCTCGGGAGCTCCCAGCGATATCCCATCAGGAAGTCCTAGTGACATTCCGAGCAACCAACCTTCCTCCACTCCTACTATTACTCATTCTGTTGGTCCTTCCGGAACACCAAGTGACATCCCATCTGGAGCTCCAAGTGATGTGCCAAGTGATATTCCTTCAGCTATTCCATCCAACGAGCCTTCGTCTGAGCCCTCTTTCAGCCCTTCGATTGCAGCATCTGATTTGCCAACAATCAAAGCGTCTGCTACTTCATCCATTGCTGCATCTGGTTCGCCAACAACCAAAGCATCTGCTACTCCATCCATTTCGGCATCCGCTGTGCCAACAATCGCAGAGTCTTATGCTCCATCGGAGGGTCCAGTGTTCCTCACCGCCCCACCAATTCCTCCTCCACCTGTTCCGGACTTTTGCTACGAAGACGTCAAGGACCAGTGTGTGTTGTGCAAGCCATTCCAGTCTCCCGACTATTGTCCCGTGGACGAGTCGTTCGCTCTCCTGGTACAGGCTCGCAAGGACGCCTACCGCGAGTCCGACTTTGACTTGGAGGACTACTGGTTCCCGTACCTTGATGACAAGGTTGGATCGTACGTCTTTACGGCCGGTCAAGAGTTTTTGACACCTCAAATGTACTGCTGCTTGACCGACGCGGCCCAACTTGCCGAATGCCTCACTGACAATGTTCCTTCGGATGCCTCAGGATACGTCATCAAGGCAACACACTTTCATACCAGTCAGGGAGTCTACGTCCTCCAAAAGCAGTCAGGTGGTGACTTGTACGAAGTCCTTCGTGGAGACACCCTCACGTTGACCGACATTGTCGCTGAGTTGTCTGTCTTGGGCGACACCAAGATTATCGTGGAAGAGTTGATTGGTGATGGTACCATGGAGGCTGAATACAAGCTCCACGCCTTCCCTGGAGAAGTTGTGGCGATTGACATTATCGATCGTCGTGATCCAAACTGTAACTGCATTGCCATCGTCGACCCAGAATGGAATCGTCTCGATCAGTTTGGTTGCTTCGTTCCTACTGGCGAATCGAACCAGAACGCTGACGGTAGTTGCAGTGCCATTGACTTTTCAGCTGGTAGCATGAACCCCGCCCCCGTCAAGAATCACTTAAATCTCTGCGTGGGCGACGACCTTCCTCGTCCCGAACAGTGCATTGTCAACGACATGATCAAGATCGCCGAGACGCTCAGTCAAGACATTGGTGTCTACATGCGCATTGACGTGTTTGTCTACAACGGCAACGTGTACGTTCAAGAGTACAGCCCCAACCCCATCAACGGAAAACGCCACTGTGTCGCCAAGGAAGAAGATGACTGCATTGACTCCTGTGTGATGGGGCGCAAGTGGAAAGCCGCCGGACTCCCTTACGGAGGTTCGCCAACGATCGTTCCTGCCGAGTTGCAAGACTACACCACCAAGGGTGCTGCGGATCAGTGCTCCATTGCCACTGGCGTTACAGTCAACAGTAGTTTCACCTCCAGTTGTTCGGCAGTGTAAAGGACGAACGACGAAGACATCTGACACGCATCATTCTTTGACATCACACAGTACTGTGGCTGGAACGGTGCATCATAGACATACATATTATATTCTTTTCCTAATAAAACTATATACATAAAAGATTGACATAAATGATTAGGGTTATTTTACTGGATTGATAAAATTAGTATGCAGTAATACTTGCAAATACATGTATGTCGACGATCTTGTGCACGCCGCGTTGTCCTGTCAATCAAGCTGTCGTATGGCCATATAACAAGAATTTCGATAATGAGGTCAGGTCGGACAATTCTGCTTTTATCAAACGGTAACTGTATTTATGCGGTATATCAAAAGTGTGTAACTTAATCACGAAGTGAATTTGTCGCACCCACAATAAATATGTATGGAAAACGTATGTCGTTTTTCGAAAGTGCATCTGGGGGTCATTTAGTACCTAAACTGCGTACCAGAAGCCTAATTATCGTCGCCAGGGTGTACATGTATTTATTATGCCTGTATGTATTGATGTCTTTTAGTTCTTCCAAAAAGACCCTCTGCGCTAACATTTAGGCTGCGATTAATAATTGAGAGGATCGACATATTTCACTTTGAAAGATATCTGTACAAACAAGGAGCACCTTCACATCACCATTGCCACACATAACATAATACTGATAGACAGATTCTAGAGTGAACGAGAGAGACAGAAAGAGCAAGCGAGAGAGACAGAGAGAAAGCAGCCCCAAGACATCACACAACATATAGTACGACCATGGATGACTCTGATGCCCCCACGGATTGCGCCATCAACAACCGCAAGAAGACCGGTGGCTCAACGGTGGTGAGTGCCATTACGACCGGCGGCCTTCGAGAGCAAGAAGATTTCACCTCTGGCTTTGTCACTCTCTGTGGAAGGGATGGGCAGATGAGTGCCTTGCGAGACTCGTATGAACGAGTCATGACCGGGCCATCTGAACTTGTTTTGATTGAAGGAGCATCTGGAACCGGAAAATCATCTCTCGTAGAGACCATGCGAGAAGTCGTGACTCAAAACGATGGGGGATACTTCGTCTCTGGAAAGTTTGACCAATTGCAGACCAGAAAGGAGCCGTTCTCCGCAATTGCTGCAGCACTCTCTGACCTCTGCGACCTAGTGGTGCAGAGCAGTGAGTTGGATGACCGACGCAGAGACATTATCTCGGAGTTTGGGTCTTCCAGCACCAAAATCCTCTCCCGGATTGTCCCCAGCGTGGCTCTCATTACAGGAGAAGAAAGCGAAGACGACGAGGAGCCTCCAACAGTTCAGCAAGAGAACTATGAGGAGTTTAAGCAATCGTGCCAGGCGTTCCTTCGCTCGGTCCCTTCCGAGGATCACCCCCTGCTCATCTTCTTGGACGATTTGCAGTGGGCAGATGAGTCGTCGATTAACCTCATCAAGTCTTTCATTCAAGATTCAGCCTCCAACAATGTCTTGCTTTGCGGGGCTTACAGAGGCAATGAAGTGGATGTGAAGGCTCTCTTGTGTGTGGAGGAACAAAAACTAGAGGAAGTATCCACCTCCTCCTCTTCCTCTTCCACGCAATTTCAGATGCCAGTCACAGATATTCAAGTAGCCAACCTCGATCGGAACAGTCTATCTGCCATGTTGGCGCAACTATTGCACATGGATAAGGAATCGAATGGGTCGCTCACCGAGTTGCTCCTGAAGAAGACCAAGGGAAATCCATACTCTGTGATTCAGGTATTGCAGCTCTTGAAATCCAAGAAACTTCTCACGTTTTCCAATGAATCCTTCAGTTGGGAGTGGAATATGCACGCCATTACTTCCGAAGTCTCGGAGAATCCCGAAGAGATTCTCGCGGAGCAGATTGGAGCCCTTCCCGAAATTGTGCAAGAGACCGTGTTGGTGGCGGCCTATGTGGGCAACACGTTCTGCAGAGAGGTGTTGCAGGAGGTCTTGTTTGACCCATCACATCGACCAGAAGAAGCGGGTGTGAGCAATGATGAGCTCATCAAGCGCACCAAGGGTTATTTGAACGCTGCTATTGACACTGGCTTGATTGTGGCGATTGGAGGTGTGTTGTATAAGTTTGCGCACAACTCAAGCCAAACTTACCTCTACCATTCCGTTGGATCAGAAGAGGACCGATCGTTGATTCATCTTCGTATTGGGCGTGTGCTTCTCCGAATGGTAGCTGACGACGAGATTTTCTGCCACTGTAACAACCTCCTGGTGTTTCTTGCGATGGCAAACATGGCAAAAGGAGTTGCGCACATTGAGGATGACGGAGAAAGAGTTAGAACCATGAAGCTCTGTCTTGATGCGGCGGGGTTGGCAGTTGCAAAGGCTTGTACTGGGGACGCAAAGGATTACTTGGACTGTGCCATCAAGTTGCAGAAAGACGACGATTGGGTCACGAACAAGCAGCTGGTTGTTGATATTCACAACTCCTATGCCGAGGCCTTGAGCTGCACCGGATGTTACGATGAGTGCGATAAGGTCGTGGATGACGTCTTGAGCCACGCCACGGAGTTCTCTGATCGGCATCGTGCGCACACGACCAAGCTCCTGACGCTTAGCTCTCTTCATAAGTACAGTGAGGCCGTTGAATGGGCATTCAACAAGAACTTGACGGAACAGAAAGCTTGTATGGGACCAAAACCATCCGGTGGACGTATCCTCTACGAGCTCCTTGTCATCAAGAGGGCAATGCGAAGAATGGATGCCAGCGACTTTCTCGCCTTGCCTCACATGCAGGACGAGCAGAAGCTTGCCACTATGAAGACGCTGACGATCGTCGCCAAAGTAGCTCATGCACTCCAAGAGCATGGAATGTTCCTCTACTGCGTGCTTCGTAGGATCAGGTTGTCCATGAAGCACGGTACATCTGAATCTACGGCATCGGCTCTTTCTGGGTATGCTGTTATTCTTCTCCGCAGTATGGGTAGAGTGGACGAAGCCGTTCAAGTGGGCCAAGTCGCACTTCAACTGGCTACCCAATTCCGATGCGTTAGTGCAAGGACCATGTGTCTGGCGACATCTTCTACGTTACTGGCACCATGGAGGGCGCCTTTGTCGAGCACTCTTGAAACATCTACAGAGGCGTATAAGTGTGCTTTGAAAAGTGGTACCGACTTGGCGGTTTCAGCATATGGGTTAGGCGCATACACGGAATGCCGCCTCAATCTTGGCGCTCCATTGTCCGAGGTAGAAGGAGAGACGCAGCGTATGAGTGCATTGGTGAAAACGTGGCAGGCACACGAGATGCACTCGATTCTGCTCGTCCAATGGCAATATGCTCTCAATCTTCTTGGTAAGTCAGACGATCCCCTCTTGCTTCGAGGGGATGCTGTGGACGACGAAACCTTCGCAGAACTCTCGCGCTCGAAGGATAAGGAAAAATCCCTCATGCCCATGCAGGAATGGACGATGTTGATTTACTCCTTCAGGCTTAACATCAGCTTTGAGGAATGGGGAGCTGTCAAGCAACTCCTTCCATTGGTATTGCGGAACTCGGTGATTGTCGAAGGCCACTACAATCAGTTTCTCACCGTGGCTTACATCGCCATGGGAGCACTGGGCGTGTACGAATGTACAGGCGAGAGTAAGTACCGGAAACTTGCCAGGAAGCAGATCAAACAGATGAAAAAGTTCGCAGATGACAACGTCCCCGATGCAAAGCCACTACTCGTCCTTCTTGAGGCCGAATGGGAAGCCATCGTCAACAAGAAGGACGATACCAGAGACGCTTTCGACGAAGCCATTCAAGGCCTCAAGACTAGCCAACTGATTGGCTTTGAGACTATGGCAACCCAAAGAGCAATGCACTCTATGAAGAGGCATTTCCACTTGAGAGATTCACAAACCTACATGACAAAGCTGATTGATCGCCATCGTGAATGGGGCAACCTTGCCATGGTGGAGTGGCTTCAAAGCGTCCACGGGGACGTGCTCAGGTGTGTTAAGCCTACCTATGAAATCAAGGTAACAAATCAATCATCAGCATGCGAGGAAACTTTGGAGGTTCCTGGATCCTTCAACCTCACCGCCTTCGGCTGAGCAGACGCTTGAGCAGGGGTCAACAGAGTTCTCTATCGCGCGAGTAATCTTCATGTTTTCATATTACAAAATCTAGTTTACATACCAGGATAATATTAAGAAGAGATTAAGAAAAGCATCAAGGAAGCTTGTAGTATTGATGTAGATTCACCGGGTCGAAGTGTCGATTTTTGGCCTCTCATGCGAAACTACAGGAAATCACGGCTGTGGATGCCCCAAGGGAGAATACCTCTAGAGAGTGTATAGAGAATGAAGGCGAACAGATAGAGCGAGAAGTTGGAAGTCGGTACAGCGATTTCTTCCTTCAACTGCTCAGATATCCGACCGCCCTCGTTCGAAAGACATGTGGAACTAGTGGACTGTTTACAGTACGTGTAGTGGTTGAAGTGTTGTGATGTCAAGGTGTGCGCAATTTTCATATTGGTTCTCATAGTACTGTAGCTATGTTAAGTGTTCTTTGTTAGTGTTTTAAGTGTAGAGAGTTCGTGTTCCGGAGGGAGGTTTTAGGGCCTCCATTAAAATCGAATGCAGGCTCATTATTTGAGACCACTCTGAAGGCATCACGGGATCAAACGCTGCAGGTGTCCCACAAGCAAGTGTCGCCACTGCTAGGTTGCCCACAATCGTCGAATTTGAACTTGCCCATTGGCAGCCCCAGCGCGCACACTTCCGCTGGGATTATCCCTCTGAGGTTGGTAAATACAAAATTGAGTAGTTCAAGAGCTGTCAAGGCACCAAGTTCACTGGGGACAGTTCCGCTCAATTTAGCTTCGTTATTGATCTCCAACGCGGTTAACTTTGTCAGTAGACCAAGCTCTGATGGGATGGGGCCTTCAATCATGGAACGGTCGATGCTCAATTCGACCAAATTCGAAAGTAGACCAATTTCTGTTGGAATTGACGCTTCAATTCCGAGCTGGCCGAGAGCTAGCTCCCGAAGTTCTTGCAGGTTTTTAAAGATTGTTGCCGGGACGCTTCCTTTAACTCCTGATTTTCTGATGAACACGAACGTCAGATTGGTGGCCACAGAGAGTACTTCTGGGAAAGGTATTGGATCCACTCCATACAATTCTAGTTCAAGGTATGTAAGCCCTGTCAGTGCGACTAACGTGGAGGGAATCGTCCCAGTGATACCATTCACATCTACGATGCGGAGCTGATCCAAATGGACAAGATTTCCGAGCTCTGTGGGCAACGTGCCGGTGAAAGAGTTGACTGCCAATTCAAGTCTCTCTGCGGATAGCAGTGTTGATAACATATGGTGAGAAATCAGTGATGATACAATAGCGCGATAAGGCCTACAGGTGTGGGGAGAAACTTACTTAGCTTGCTAAGGTTGCCGATCTCTGACGGAATAGGTCCTGTCAAAGGCGTATGGTGAAACCTTGTGTTAGTCAGCTCCGTCAGCAGACCGAGCTCAGAAGGGAGTTCCGAGTGAATGGATGTGAAGGGGACCTCAAAAGTCTGCAGCTTGTTCGCCAGAAGGCCAACTTCAGAAGGCAACGTCCCTGAAATTTCATTCCACCCAAGACCTAGGTCTCTCAAGTTGCTCAACAAGCCGACTTCGGTTGGCAAGAATCCTTTAAGCCCGTTGCTTTCCAACGAAACGGAGATGATAGAGCCACCAGGATAGCATTCAATACCATACCAAGAGTCGCCGCATGGCGATGATCCCTTCAACCAGTTCCTATCAAGTCTCCATTGCGTGCCTTTGAGAGCGAAGAATAGAGTTGACATTGCGAAGAACAGTATAGGATCCTCAACATCCCCCCCATGATTGGTTTGAGAGACTGCCAAAGCCACGAGTCCCTGGTGAGCCACGTCACACTCTTGTGCGGTACCCACAAGCAGACCAGAATATGTATCAACCAGCTCCTGATAGCTCTCTGCAGCACAATCCGGTACTGCGAGTACGCCATTCTCACACTGAGTTACCAATGCTTCGCGATCCAATTCGCACATGTTGCTGCTTGTGGTCGAAGAATCGGTCACTCCAGTTGGCGAGGTAGATCGCTTGGCAAATGCTACTACTACGCCAACAATACCACCAATGGCTATAACAAGAATGACAGCAGCTACGATGTAGCATGTGTTCTTCTTGCTGAACTTTCTTGATTCTCGGCGCCTTTCTTCGATTCCGTAGTTGTTATGTTCCTCGGTGTGGGCAAGCGCCCTCGGTAAATCGCCGCGTGGAACGGCTTGTTCGGGATCGCATGCTTGAAACCTAGTTGCAGAGCTTTGGGTTGATAACAGAGAAGACGATCCACCTGAATTGTCCTCCGACTTTCGTGGAGTACTACTACTTCTGCGTGAACTGCTTGCTTGAAACGCCCCCGTCGCTGTAGAGCGTTGGCTTGACAACAGCGAAGCCCTGGCAGATCCTGCACTTTTATTCTTGGCCAACTTTCGTTGAATACGCGTATCTGAGCAGCAAGGTGTCACCAGTTCTGCGCCAGATCCCCCCATGGATTCAACGATTCGTTGTTTCTCCTCCCGAAAGCGGGCTTCGTGCGCCATGCTCCGCTTGATAGCAGCCTTTTCGTGTTCCATCGTAGTAGTAGTGCGCTTAGCATCAGACATGTTGCTTGGGATGTTTGGTTGTCAACAAAGAGTGTGGGGGGCTGGAACAGTAGTGCGTCAATAAGAACATGTCGTGTACTTGAAGTATTTGAGACTGGTGGTTAGAGGGATGTTGTGTCGCGGCAAGGCCTGTCGCGCCAGCAGCATACTTAATGTGTCATTATCCTCATGTCGCGGTGGTGTCTGAAGAAGACCAAAAACCCACGAACCCAAGCCCCATGCGAAGATGTCTACTGTACGTATCGGCTTATATATGAATCACCTCCTTCAAGAAAAGAGCACTCTGGCTTGATAAGTAACACAGATGATGCAACGATAAGAGGGTGAGACTGTGAAAGAAATGTTGACAGCGACAATCCCTCCTCACTAAGTGACTGTACCCGCGTGAGTGAGGCTATCCTTGCTACATGTAGAGTGCTTTAGCTCGCGCCAGTCCTTTTGCTAGTAGGCTTGCTGCAATATTTTAATAGTGAAAGTGCTGGCCTTACTCTACATGGACACTTACTGTCGAAGTACCTGGTTCAAGTGCTTCGTGTAACTGTTAAATCTAGAAGCTAGAGTCTCTTACCGTGTACTAGCAG